>JACXGI010016578.1:0-15671 GCA_016801175.1 Esox masquinongy
TGTTCCTGAATCCAGTAACGGGTCTGTATTACAGAGTGTTCCTGAATCCAGTAACGGGTCTGTATTACAGAGTGTTCCTGAATCCAGTAACGGGTCTGTATTACAGAGTGTTCCTGAATCCAGTAACGGGTCTGTATTACAGAGTGTTCCTGAATCCAGTAACGGGTCTGTATTACAGAGTGTTCCTGAATCCAGTAACAGGTCTGGGCATGTATTTTTCCAAAAACAATAACATTTCTCAGTTTCAACATTTGATATGTTCTCTTTGTACTATTTTCAAATAAATATGGGGATAAATGATTTGCACATTATTGCATTCTGTTTATTTGATTTTTACGCAGCATCCCAACTATTTTGGAAATGGGGTTGTATTTTTGAGTTGTATATTTAAATTATGTATATTTGAGTTATGTATATACGAATTATGTTCACTGCTTAAACAAAGGGAACACGTAATAATCACAGTATAACCAGTGTTCTTGCACCATTTTAAAAGTCAAATTCAATGATTAAGACCTCAAAATATATAATTTAAGACCCAAAAAATGTTTAAACAATTTCTTTGACAGAAAAGAGAATTTATTGAGTCCTAATTTAGTATTGGTTTTTGTAACTGTGTAACAACACAATACTTGTTGCGTTGCATTGCCATCAGCGTTGTCAACCTGACGTTTTACCTGCTACACAGAACACGTTTTATCGAAAGTGGACAAGAGCAGACGAAGAACGTTATTTTTTTAATAATGGGTAAGTAAAATATCTTACGTTTTTCACAATTATTAAGTTGAATTGGGACATACAAAAACCTATACTTCTCCACTTCAGTGATCAGTCATTCGCCATCCATATCCAACTTTTACCATAGCAAGGTTGGTGTGTCAACTGACATGTGGCATCTTCCAAAAAAACATCAGACTAAAGTAATGCCAGAAGCCCAAAGAACTGAAACATATGCTGCAAATCTGTAATTTCCCCTACATAACAGACCAATATGTGTTGCCATTGTTTGTATGAATTTTTAATGAGTAAATACACAGATTCGAAACAACTGGCCAATGCTACCGTATATTTAGACATGCATTTTAAAAATGTATTAAATACATTTTTTATAAATATATTTAATTTCGAATATTTTGAGATATATTTACCAAATGTATTCAAAAATATATTTAAAATACATTTGTTTTCCGTATGGGATTTAAAGGAGTCATCGCCAAAAATGGCAATACTGCCGCAGTTGACAAGGCGAGGGAGATGACTTGGCAAAAAAGTTCTGACAGACTAAATGCGTAAGTCATACTAGCCTACTTATTGTTTAATTTTAAATAAATGAACATTCAGATCACTAGATAAATAAGACTGGCTATATTATCAGGCTAGATGATATCCGATTTATGATCAATCAAAATTATGTTGTAGGCTAACTTATGTGAACTAACATAACTACAATGCATTTACTGTTAATTGGCCTAATTCGGTGAGGATTGAAGCCTTTCTGACCTAGTAACCCTTGGACTATATTCATTCCCGGTGATGACATCTCAACAGGGCGTCAACCGAATAGACAAAAAAAGAATGCGGCAACAGCTTCGATATTAGATATCAGGCAACTTCCATCACAGATCATCTGACAGCATAGAGGGTGACCAATGATGTGGCACACTTTGCTTGGCAGAGCATTAATTTAAAATTGTTCAGACTAAGAGTTGATACAGTGGTGTATTTCAATATGTAAATTCCAGTTCTGAATTATCTCCACGTTGCTCACATTCCAGAATAATATTTTTAACTCGGGGTCTGACATGGTGTGAGGTTTCAAATCTGGTTTTGCATAGGCCTTTTGCAGCTACATGTTAGTGCTATGACATACTCAGGAAAGGAAATACCAGATTTTGTTCTGATTGATCTGTGCTGATGAGGTAAAGTGAAACATTATCTCTGTACAGTACAGTTACTACTTTGTGAGACAGACATTGAAATGAACATTTCTGTGAACAACTGCCTGGGTAACAGGATTTAAATCCAAAGAAGTGTTGACATCCAAACTTATTTGATCTATTTTCACAGATGTGCACATTTCATCCAAATCCAATCACTACTATTCTGCCTGACAGTGTGTAGACAGATGCCCCCAGTAGATGCCTGTGTGTTTAGGTTATGGAAAGATTAACGATTGACATAGTCTGCCTCCATAGGTCCAGATGGGGACTGGCATGCACATGGATACAGTCTATTGCACCTATAATATTGGGGAAGCCTGAAAAAGGGGATTACGTTAATACAGAGGCTTGTCAACCTGTAAGCTACTTTACATTTATTTTAACGTTCACATACTTGCAATTGAATAAAATGCCTCCTTGATTCTTTGTGTTTCAAGATGACCAGGGAAAGTGATGAAAATATTCAGGTACTGCTTTAGAGCAAGGCATTCCCTTATTTCCTGGCATGCAGTTGCCGTAGCAAGACCTTCTGCATGACAAATCTCATGTCCCACATGCAAAGAAACGCAGATCTATGCAGAGACTGAACAGTGGTCAAGCTTGGCTACGTTGAGTGTGCATCCTTGTGTGGTTCCAGCAGACTGCGTAGGTAAACTTTGCTGGGCCTTCTGAACCTGTACCTCTCCCACAGACACTCATCAGGGAAGCCCAGTGGAGAACTTCTGTCTCTGAAGATCCTTGGGGCTGGTGGTGTAAAAGCTCTGTGTAGAATCTTAGCACCTTCATCCACAGGGTTGCTGAGAAATGGACATGCAATATTTGGTTGCAACTGGCTGGTCTTTAGATGCACTGCTTATATAGGCTGAATCTCAAATCGCGTACTTGCATACTATATAGTATGCCAGATTAGTATGCGAGAAGATTAGTGTGTCTCAAACCATTGTACGCTGAAATTAGTAGGCCAAAAGTTCCAAACATAGTTTTTGGGGTAATGTAGACCACACTTGTGCAGTGAAAGAGGGTTTTTCACTATTGTCTTGTCTTTTACTTGACGAAAAAGTCAGTTATCGTCACCTATATTGATAGTTACTGCATCAGTGTCAAACGTTATTGTGCCCTGAAATGAAATAGCTTTGGCAGTGTAAAGTTCATCTTCAGTCTCGCTAGAAGTTGCTCAATTCTCATGACTATTCCAAGCAATAAGATGCTCGTATTACTGGCTTATAAGCTTTTAAAACAGCCAGTGGCAAAAGCCATACAGTTCATAGATGCTATTTGTGGTGGAAGTAAACTTAATAAGAAATGTTAGTCAGTTTAACACAATGCTTAATGGTGTCTAGCAAAATACTCAAACTTTTCGTGACAATGTGCGACAAAATGTAATGTTGAGACATTATGACAAGTTAGGTCCCAATCAGTCCCAATACTGGCATACTAGCTTACTATATACTAAACAGTACGTACCTTTTCATCTGCGAAATACGTACTGTACTTGTAGTAGGTAGTATGCGATTTGGGATTCAAACATAGTTAACTGACGTATGCCTATTGGCTTTTGAAGACAGCGAAAGTGGTAAGACATGCTTTTCTTGTTTATTTTTATTGATATGTTCTTTGGAACTAAATTAAACACGTCAATTCATGCTTGGTCACAATGACAAAAAAATCTGGACTTATGTTTCCAAACATGGACATGACAGAAGTGATGCGAGCGCGAAGGCAAGGAACGGTCTTTCGGGATTCTGTTTCAGCCTGTTGGAAAATCTTTGGAACACAGCTAAATTAAGCTTGACAGGCTAGTTCAGAGGTATAAGTTACCTTGGTTACTGAACAGGGACTCATAAGCCACAGTAATGGAACGGAACTGTCCCCACCTAGGGTTAAACTAGAGGACTAAACCTCTACTAATAATTTGTCACTACAAGACACCCAACTGGTTCTATTCTGGATTTTGCCACACACACAGACCAATAAATCACTTGGAACAATTAATAAATGTATAAAAAGTTCCTCAAAAGATGGTGAACAAAGTCTGTATCCACAATAGTTAAAACATTCTTAAAACTGACATCCAGGATTCCAGGGTCGAAGAGGCAGAGCTATAGACGTTGGTACTGTCTCTTTAAGGGTGGGCACAAACTAGCAGAGTACAAAGCCGGGCTCGCTTAATGAAGTCGCGGTCTTCTGTCTTGCGTCGCCAGTCTCTCTTGAGGGGAGGAGGGAAGAAAAAGAGAGAGCACCCTGATCGGCTTTTAACAAGACTTGGTTTGAAAGAGCTCATAAAACAGATACTCGCCTGATATCCAACAAATCGCTATTTGTGGGATCTCCAGCGATCTACTGGCTGTACACCGCAGGCAGGGTTTTTCTCAACTCTGGGCTGGCCCGTTGCCTCTGTCGTTCGTTTTCCCCTTCTTCCCACTGGAATTTCAGAAATCCTTTTATTTGCTGCTTGGCCAATCGTTGCAGCAGTCTCATTAGCTGCGTTAGTTGAAGGCAGATGTGGATCAAGCAGAGTGGGCGCGTCAAACAGAGCTGTCAAAACTGCAACAAAAACAAAGTCCGTACCACCAAAACAAAACACACGCGTACGACCCCAAAACAACTCATATGACAAACACATACACACAATACTATACCGCCAAACTAAAACAATTTACATGTTAAGACACTGCAAATTCTTATAACTACAAACACTAACTCATAAATACTAGACCACAGTTAAGTAATTAATTAATGGAAAATTAATCAAAGTGCAGTCTTAGTTGCCTTGCGTGACAGAACTCTCACTTAAATGAGCCAGACTTATCAAAATAAGCCTGGATTTTCATTTATCTGCCTTGATGGAATACCCCCCCGGTCAACTTTGCAGCAGTCAGGGACGACCCAACAGATGATGCCAAGAGTGGGTTAGGATGACTTTATTCACTTTTTCTGAGGCACTGACATTAAGCTCGTTGGTCTTTAGAAAATATACCATCACTTCACAGTGGAAAAGAGAAATACATATTGTTTAGGAGTATTGCAAATTATTCTTAGATACTGCAGTCAGTTACTAGGTTATTTAGAGGTTACCCTCCAGCTGAAACGTCAGCAGAAATGTCTTGGAAGTAGCCTACCAAAACTAGGAGTCAAAAAGTTTCACTACGAACCGTTTCAGTTCATATATGTATGGTCAGCGTCACATGAATCCACATGAAACTCAAAATAAATGTTTGTTAGAGTGGACAGTCAGGTTATGTAAGAATTAAAATGTTTTCCTATTAGCTCTTGCCAAAGCAACAGCTACTCTTCCTGTTGTTGTTTTAGTTAGTGTTTGGACACTACATAATAAAGAATAAAAAACAACATAAAATCAACTAATCTTACAGTATACAATATCAAACAGCATCTTTACAGGCCCTGTTGGGTTATTAGGTGTTATTTTTCTGATTGTAATGTTACGTGGTGTGGCTGAGTTCCATGTAGTTGAATGACCTAATTGGTGCTCTGGATAAATCCAGAAGACGACATGTAAATAAGTCCCAAAAAACATAGTAACAGTAACTTTGTCCTACTCATTCAGACTTGGCAAACTGCTGCCATTTCAATTGATTACTTTTACTCTGAATCAGAAGACTGATTCTCAATAGGAGCGAGTGGATGTTCGTTAAGGTTGTGCCAAACGTGGAAGCAGTTCCTGTCTGCAATTACACAGAGTGGCACCCCACACTCATTACATTTCCAGGGAGTGTCATTTCTCCGACCGTCTATATGGCACAATTTACATCTCTGTCGTCCGACTGAAGCTCTCTGGCTTTTGTCTTCCGCAACCTTCATGGGAACAGGTGTGTGTCCAGTGTTCTTCGGCTTGGCCTTGGTTTCAAGAGACACCTCACAGAGCTGGGCAACAAGCTGCTCCATGAATTCCTTGTGGGTCATTGGCGTCATGTTGTTGGCCTTACACATCTCCTTGTGAATAATGTAGCTGTTAGTTGTAGCAATGTCCACAAAATGGTAGAAGAGAGTGCGGTACCAACTTCTGGTTGTGCGGTGTGCTGAGAAGTATGTGATCAGCTGATTTGATAAGTCAACCCCTCCCATGTACTTATTGTATTGTGAAATCGCTGTTGGAACTGGAATGGAATCAACAGACCCTTTTCCATTCTTCTTTTTTCGTTTAATGGTCTCCCCTCCATAGGCTTGATGAATGGTGGAACCCATTGACACGTCCCGGGCATCCTTCCACTTCACAAACAGTAAGGAACCCTCCCTGATCCATCGCAGAGATCCCCTTGGGGACTTCTTGGTTAGGGCGTTTTCTGTAGATTTTGGGAAACCCTGTCTGCCTTCACGCATGATACCGCACGCTCCCATTTTAATGTCAAACAAGTCCTTGAACAGTTTTGGGCTGGAGAAGTAATTGTCCAGGTACACATAGTAACCAGACCCAAGAAAGGATGGCTTAACAAGTGACATCACTGCATCATAACAAATTCCAAAACCAAAGGGGAACGTGTTCTTGCCTACGTACACAGCATAATCCACTGTGTAACCATTGCTGGAATCAGCTAAAACAAACAACTTGAAGCCAAATTTATTAGGCTTTGCCTTGATGTATTCACTCAACCCATTTCTTGCTTTTGAAGCCACCATGCGTTCATCTACAGCCACGTTTCTGTGTGGGTGGTATGATGCCATACTAGCATGACGAATCTCATCCATTAATGGTTTTAGACGGAATAACTTGTCATATTCGGGTGTACCCTTCTTACGGTCATTGATAACGTCCTCATCAGGATCACTCATGTGAATGTTCCATGATATGATTCTGTATCTATCCCTGTTCATTACAGTTCCTGGAAACGGAATTGAGAAGATTGAATTTTTTTTCCAGTAATCGCCGATAGCTCTTGCCTTAATCTGCGCAATGAAAAGGACCAACCCAAGAAATTTGTAAAACTCCTTTGGAGTAATATCTGTCCACCTGAATTTCTTGCCCTTACAGATGTTTTTAGCTGCATGGCTGTTTGTATTTTCACAGAGGGTTCTGACAGTGGACTTGGAAAAAAAGGTTTTGAAGAGTTCTAACGGTGAGAAAACAGATGAAGGATCTAATTGTGATCCAGGGGGTCTTCTGGGGGAAAAACGCAAATACGTTGGACCCTCATCAGGGTCGTCCTTGGTTTTCCATGGCTTGGATGGCTCATCTGAATCTGATGGGAAGGGAGTGGTTTTTCTTTGGGTTGGTAGCCGTGGTACTTTGGACTTCTTTGAGGATGAGGGCAGCTTTCTTTTCAGTGAACAACGGGTCTTTTTTGTCCTCTTAGCTGATGTGCTAAAATGTTGTTCTGGATGTGAGGTTTTGTCATCTTCAGTTTCAACACTATGAAGACAAATATTAGTTATAATGAATTCAGTTACAAAGTAATAAAACTGAACATAAATATAAATGCAACATGTGAGGTGTTGATTCCATGTTTCTTGATATGAACGATCCCAGAAAGGTTCCATACACACAAATATTGATTTTGTGCACAAATTTGTTTCCATCCCTGTTGGTAAGCATTTCTCCGGTAAGCTGACAGGTATAGTCAAGATGGTTGCATGTTGCCTTTGTATTTCTGTTCAGTGTAACAACAATTCCATTGAGCTATGCATTGTCTACCTAACCCGCACTGATCCCATATTGTGTAGCTTGTTTTATTAATGTTCTGAAATTTTCCTAAAAATAGTTTGTTGTATTTTTGCCCCCATCCTATGTATACTCTACACGCATTAAAAAACATTGAATGGATTCTGCATGGATTCAAATATAACCCACAAAACATTCATAATTATAGTAGAAATCTGACAAATTTCAATTAGAAATAAATGTAATCTACAAATGTATTACTAAAGTTTTCAAACCATGGTTCTTCTGGGGACTCAGGTGTGTCAACACAGTTGTCAGATTCACTGTTCTTCCTTTGATTTACTCTGGGTGGAGTGTCGCCAGCTGATTCAATCGAGTCCTCCGCTTCCCAATCAAGACTATAACGATAAATATGAACATGTCAACAATCATGTGATTCATTTAGTCAGTACCCTCACACACGTCCAGTGGGGTGATGTACAATCTACGAGGTCATTTTGGTAAAATTGACTCTGCTTTTCTTTGATAAGGTCAGAAAAGAAATACCAGTTATTCTCACTCCAGTCTTAACTGTTTTTTGTTTTACTTTATATAAAAGGATATTGTTTCCTTGGAGTTTGTTTGGGTTACATGATGTTACAAAATGAGATTGTCATCAGTAATAATATTAGTCATTTTTTAACCTGTTCCCTATTTTCATGTGTTTTGCATTAACCTTTCCCAGTTTTCACAACACCCAGTTGGTGGCAATATACCTTTTTTGGTTGTGGTCTGCCAAACCCCAAAAAGATAGTAATAGAAGAAGACAAAGTTGCCAACCTGGAGCCATTTTGTTAACAAGCTGCTCCATCAGAACAAAATCATCTGTTTCAGTTAGATTGCTAGGAAGGTTTCATATCTACCCAGTCCATTCAAGCAACGCACAAGTATGAGGCTAACGACTGATATGATGACATTAATTATCTTTTGCTTGGGACAATATGGCTTGGTTTGTCCTTACTGTTGAGCAAGCTGCTGCTGCAGAAAATACCACCATGACTAGCATTGAGTGGCTTGACTTTTTAATCATGGTCACTGGAAGATGGCGCACTTACTGGGACGTCCAATAGAACTAGGGCCCAGTCTCAAATCACATACTATCCCTGTTATATAATATACCAGTTGAAGATTACTTTGTCTTAAACCATGAAACGCTGGAAACAGAATGCCAAAAGTGCCTGGATGGTCTACTATTTCTGGTGGATTTTTTAAGTATGCAACCGTGCATGTTTTCCAGGTTACCAGGCCACAATCCATTGTGCAGAAAAAAAACACCAATACCCCCCCCCCCACACACACCACCACCACCACCACCACCACCACCGTTGACTCCATGGCTACGTCTTTGCGTGCATGTTAGCTAGCAGTAGCTTTGTTCAAGCAAGATTAGCTTTGGCAGGGTACAATTCCTCTTTCATTGTCGCTAGCATTGACTCAATTCGTATGACCATTTCCACGTAGTAATATAGTACTACTGGCTAACAAGTAATTCTAAAGACCAGTCGCAAAAGCCATACATGGAAGAAACCGTTCGTACTCATACATGTAAAACGTTCGTCAATTTAACAATGGTGTCTCTAAACACATATTCCAATTTGGCAGGATTTGTTTTGCGACAGGCTTACACTACCTATTCACTGGTATCGGAGGAAAAAGGACACTGATCAAAAGGAATGTATGTCCAGACCTGCGACTCGGACAATTAATTATTTCTACCTACACATCGCCATATGGATCCACCGCGTCCTCGCTATCGCAGTTAAAGTCTTCGTCTGTAAAGTAACTACCACCAGAGCAACTGGATCCTTCTTCGTTGCTATCTAAGTCACCCTTGATCTCTGTGTCGCTTGCCATTGTAGAATCAACTCCCAACTATATGTTATTGTTCTCTGACTGCACAGTGGTGGCTTTTTTAACCGTTTCCCGTCTTCCATGGTACAGTAGTGCCGGAAGTCCGCAAACATTTCAATGGCAAACCGCCATCTAGTGTGTTGGAGTTAGTACTACTCATATGGCTACTTTAAAGTATTAACTAGATTGGTGACAAACCAGGGGGCAGGGTCCAAGATGGCACCGATTATTTTATTTATATATATTTTTTTTTTCAATGTAATCTGTTCACTGTCACATCCGCAGAATCATGGACGCTGCCATATTAACCAGTTCCCGCTTCACAAGCCACATCATTTAGTACATGTGCACCAGCACTGGAGTCCAGGCAAACCCAGCGTGAACGGACAAGAGCCTGCGTGGGCCAAGCCAAGTAAATGTTTCTTTACTTGCTAACATGTTTAACTAGTCATTGGCAATTACAGTACATATCATTATTGACATTAATATGAGCTAACAACTTTAATTACAGCAGGTCTAAAAAGCACAATGTCAGGATTTGGTCTTTTTAAATAAATACAAAGCTATAAATAACGTATACAGTAAGTTATCATTTTAGACGTGTTTAATAGCTAGACTACTTTCTATACAACACGCATAGGAAATAAGCATTGTAAAGCAGCAGGTCTTTATTAAGACGTTCAAGTTAGCTGATCTCGTTAGTGGGTTACTGTACTGTATTGCACGTTATCTTTCATTTCGACACATTTCTCGATCAGCCAGTATCTTAGAAAAGTCCTGTCGAACACAAAATCATAACACAAATCCATAAAACAAGGTACTTGAACTGTTGAATACTCGGCTGCTGTGAGTCCGTTGACAGCAACACAGGCAGGCATTTCTACCTTTTAGTGCTTCTTGCTTTGTCGTAAATCCAGTGGGAATAGGGGCGAAAACTATGGAGTTAGATGTGTCTCAATATTCGTAAATATATCTAGAAAATCCGTGCGTATATTCATCACAACTCACAACTAAAAATAGGATTTGTAAATGTGAAAAATATTTTGTAAATAAAAACATTATCTGTAAATATGTAAACATGTTTCACAAATATAAATACAATTTGTGAATATGTAAAAACATATTTCACAAATAAAACACAAATCTGTAAAACATTTACAACTGTTGCTTAACATTTACAAGTGTCGACCTACATTTACAAATCTTAAGTTTATTTACGGATCTGAATTTTATATTTACACATTTTTGAGACACATTTTCCTTTGGTCGACAAGTTCTCGTGTGCGTGGTTTCAGTCAGAGGGCTCGCTTGGTGGGACTTACGAAATATCCGGACTGGAGCCTGGTAGTTTGGAGTCTATAGGTAGCTAGGACACGTTTTTCCTGAAATGTGTGTATAACGTTTATTTGTATAACAATATTTGACTGCATCACCAGTGGGTAATACAAAGGCGAGCGTGTTTTCGTCTTCAGGCAAGTTAGTTAGTCATGTCAGCCTACATCTAGTTGGCTAGCTAGCCAGCTAGTAGGCTACTGTAGCTTAACTAAAGTAATGAAGTTATCTAAACCGATGACGCAACTGACTAGATAACGGTTAACGGTAAGTTGTTGAGTTGCACTGCTGCATTCGGTTCATTCAGTATGAGTCAAGCACATCGTGCTAACGTTTGTGGTTATAAAAGGAAAAGTGTATGCATGTGTTAGTCCTTAGAATGTGTGTAAGTACAGAGTGATAGTACACCAACATCATGGTCCACCTACATCTTTAGTTTGTTAGAAGTGTACGTACTTTTTATTTGGCAAGTATTGGTCGCCACTTGTCAACCTTTCATCACACATCCAATCAGAGATAGAATTATATCTACTGCACAACATTCAGGTTATTTGAGAAGGGTTCTCAAGATGTTTTAAGTTTAAAACAAACTGGAATATTGGATCTTTTTATCAAGAGTAACCATTAATATAATGTGTTTGTATTTCTCTTTGTTTCCCTCCTACTGTAGCTTGTGTCAATGTCCCCTCTCAATGTCCTTCAATATCCCTCACACCAAACCTCAAGGAAATAGGTGAACACTCTTCAGTTCCTTTGCAGTATTTTTAGAATGACATTCCCTAATATTCAAAGTGTTAAAGTTACTAAATGCATGAACTATAATGTAGAGATCTCTGCTGACTTCTACACTACCTCAATCTCAGTGTTCTTACCATTGATTTGATACTGTTACTTAATTGCACAAAAAAGATCCATCAATCATGTGACATTACCCTGCTTCTCTGTCCTGCTTTTTTCAGCAACGTGTTTTAACGACCATCCTCTTTGCCACCACTACCAAATTATGGCCCGTCATTGAACTCCTAAAATAATCTGTCTCCAAGTCATCAGGAAATAAGGATTATTTCTCAGAGAGGAGACCATAACATAAAATATACTGTATAGTTATTAATATTGCTTTTATTATTGTAATTATATTTTTTTGTTATGAACCATGTCTTTGTTTGACATCATGTTGTCAGTATGTTTGTACAAAATACTCTGTATTTATTAAATCCCCATAAATGCAAATTAGTATTAACATACTGGAGTATCCTTGTTACAATGAATATAATGGTATATGTTTTATTGTCATAAGATTCACTGTTGTCTTAAGAAATAATGTTTCCTAAAGAAATGTATCCAAAAATATAAACGTTGAGCTGTGATCACTAAGCTACAAAGAATGTGTAACTACTGCAGTTACTAAAGCTTTCAAATTTGATTGACAGCTGTGTATTTTGCTAGTACAGTGGATATAAAAAGTCTACACACCCCTGTTAAAATGCCAGGTTCTTGTGATGTAAAAGAATGAGACAAATCAGATAAATCATGTCAGAACTTTTTCCACCTTTAATGTGACCTATAACGTGAACAATTCAATTGAGAAACAAACTGAAATCTTTGAGGGGGAAAAATAAAAAACTCAATAACCTGGTTGCATAAGTGTGCACACCCTTAAACTAATACTTTGTTGAAGCACCTTTTGATTTTATTACAGCACTCAGTCTTTTTGGGTAGGAGTCTATTAGCATGGCACATCTTGACGTGGCAATATTTGCCCACTCTTCTTTGCAAAAGCGCAAATCTATCAGATTGCGAGGACATCTGTGCACAGCCCTCTTCAAATCACCCCACAGATGTTCAATTGGATTCAAGTCTGGGCTCTGGCTGGGCCATTCCAAAACTTTAATCTTCTTCTGGTGAAGCCATGCTTTTGTGGATTTGGATGTGTGCTTTGGGTTGTTGTCGTGCTGAAAGGTGAACTTCATCTTCAGCTTTCTAATGGACGCCTGAAGGTTTTGTGCCAAAATTGCCTGGTATTTGGAACTGTTCATAATTCCCTCCACCCTGACTAAGGCCCCAGTTCCAGCTGAAGAAAAACAGCCCCAAAGCATGATGCTGCCACCACCATGCTTCACTGTGAGTATGGTGTTCTTTAGGTGATGTGCAGTGTTGAAAAGGCTTCCGTCTTGCCACCCTACCCCATAGCTCATTCATATGAAGAATACGGGAGATTGTTGTCACATGTAGCACACAGCCAGTACTTGCCAGAAATTCCTGCAGTTCCTTTAATGTTGCTGTAGGCCTCTTGGAAGCCTCCCTGACCAGTTTTCTTCTCGTCTTTTCATCAATTTTGGAGGGACTTCCAGTTCTTGGTAATGTCTCTGTTGTGCCGTATTTTCTCCACTTGATGATGACTGTCTTCACTGTGTTCCATGGTATATCTAATGCTTTGGAAATTCTTTTATACCCTTCTCCTGACTGATATCTTTCAACAATGAGATCCCTCTGATGCTTTGGAAGCTCTCTGCGGACCATGGCTTTTGCTCTGAGATGCAACTAAGAAAATGTCAGGAAAATCCTGCTAGAACAGCTGAACTTTATTTGTGATTAATCAGAGTCACTTTAAATGATGGCAGGTGTGTAATGACTTCTATTTAACATGAATTTGAATGTGATTGGTTAATTCTGAACACAGTCACATCCCCAGTTATAAGAGGGTGTGCACACTTGTGCAACCAGATTATTGTAAGGTTTTTATTTTTCATTTTTCCCCCTCGAAGATTTCAGTTTGTTTTTCAATTGAATTGTTCACATTATAGGTCACATTAAAAATGGAAAAAGTTCAATGATCTCAAGGCAGCTGGGACCATAGTCACCAAGAAAACAATTGGTAACACACTACGCCGTGAAGGATTGAAATCCTGCAGCGCCCGCAAGGTCCCCCTGCTCAAGAAAGCACATGTACAGGCCCGTCTGAAGTTTGCCAATGAACATCTGAATGATTCAGAGGAGAACTGGGTGAAAGTGTTGTGGTCAGATGAGACCAAAATCAAGCTCTTTGGCATCAACTCAACTCGCCGTGTTTGGAGGAGGAGGAATGCTGCTTATGACCCCAAGAACACCATCCCCACCGTCAAACATGGAGGTGGAAACATTATGCTTTGGGGGTGTTTTTCTGCTAAGGGGACAGGACAACTTCATCGCATCAAAGGGACGATGGACGGGGCCGTGTACCGTCAAATCTTGGGTGAGAACCTCCTTCCCTCAGCCAGGGCATTGAAAATGGGTCGTGGATGGATATTCCAGCATGACAATGACCCAAAACACACGGCCAAGGCAACAAAGGAGTGGCTCAAGAAGAAGCACATTAAGGTCCTGCAGTGGCCTAGCCAGTCTCCAGACCTTAATCCCATAGAAAATCTGTGGAGGGAGCTGAAGGTTCCAGTTGCCAAACGTCAGCCTTAAAACCTTAATGACTTGCAGAAGATCTGCAAAGAGGAGTGGGACAAAATCCCTCCTGAGATGTGTGCAAACCTGGTGGCCAACTACAAGAAACGTCTGACCTCTGTGATTGACAACAAGGGTTTTGCCACCAAGTACTAAGTCATGTTTTGCAGAGGGGTCGAATACTTACAGTATCTCACAAAAGTGAGTACACCCCTCACATTTTTGTAAATATTTGATTATATCTTTTCATGTGACAACATTGAAGAAATGACACTTTGCTACAATGTAAAGTAGTGAGTGTACAGCTTGTATAACAGTGTAAATTTGCTGTCTCCTCAAAATAACTCAACACACAGCCATTAATGTCTAAACAGCTGGAAACAAAAGTGAGTACAGTAAATTACTCAGAAAGCAGGTGTTTGTATTCATCAGAGTATTCATCAGAGAAATACGGATGTTCATTTTATCATATACTTTTCGAGATAAATTAAATCATTAAGCCACTGAAAATTAGCACAAACATTTCAGTGGATCCTCCAAACAGTGTTTCTTTCATATTTTTTCCTCATTTTTTTATAACCACTTAATATCCCCAGTATGCACTGTTTGCAGGGTTGTTTGAATATCTGTGTTTTAAATATAAGTACATTTATTGATTAATGGTACACAAGATAAATAGTTTCAAACAGATAAAATATTCTATACTAATCCAGTGTGTTAGTATATCTATTATTAAAATAAATTTCTTTCATAAAAGTAGAGTTACTTTTCACTTATGAAATACAAAATGGGGGGAGAGTAGTCTGAATTGGGTTCTGGAGGTGTACTCCAACTCATACATCGCACTCATACGCCAGCCATGAGTGATTCCAAGCCAGTGAGGTCACATCCACCAGCAGCGCTGGAGAGCTGCACCATCTGGTTTCTTCTGTTAAGACTACTCACAATGGCCCATAATCTCTGTGCACTCACTCACCTAGATCAGGTGATACCCTGCTAGGGCAGTGATTGGCTCTTGTCTCAGACCTTCCCCGAGGTGGTTGGTTGAGTGACTAGCGCTCGGCATGTGACCTCTACAATGAGCTTCCTCCCACAGGTAATGACACTGTGGTTGGTGGTTTTATACTGCCACAGATGCCATGATAAACTTCACTACGGTTTGGCATTCCATCTTGAGTTACAGGTCTTGATCAAAGAGACAATTTCTGTATACATTTATTGAGTTCAATAGAAAATATTACATGGGTAAACCTGTTTGAGTAACACATGACTATTACTACAACCAATAACTAGAAGGATCTAGAATACCTAGAATGAGGCATGCTGGGACATTGCAAATGGTTTTAGTCAAGTTTTGGATAACACAAGTCAACAAATTAATGGACCCAAATCAACACATTTTTGGGGGACTGTAATTGTCTACTGATCCAAATTGGTTTCTCCTTACTGTTCCCGACAAGAGA
>JACXGI010016580.1:0-15666 GCA_016801175.1 Esox masquinongy
GTGTGTGTGTGTGTGTGTGTGTGTGTGTGTGTGTGTGTGTGTGTGTGTGTGTGTGTGTTGGTGAAGAGAGGGGGCAGCATAGAAACTGCTGTGCCTCAGTCCTGCTCCCTGGCCTGAAGTCAACTGAGTATAAATAACCAACAAATCAGAGAAGCAGAGACCGAGAAACAGGCAGAGATACAGGGACACAGACAGACACACAGACAGTGACAGAGACACTGACAGAGACAAAGTCAGTGACAAAGAGACAGACAGAGACACAGACAGAGACACAGAAAAAGACACAGAGACACAGACAAAGACACACACACAGAGACACAGACAGAGACACAAAATAATGTTAGCCATTACATGGCTACCCAGATGAGCTCCATATGTGACTGTGTTGAACTATATAACTCATTATCTCCTGCGTGTGCGTGCGTGCGTGCGTGTGTGTGTGTGTGTGTGTACATAGGAGGCCCAGCGGATGGGGTGCTCTACCCTGGAGACCAGGTACTGCAGGTTAATGACCTGGTTGTAGATGATCTAAGCTATGAACAGCTGGCTGACATCACCAGGTAAACTCACATGGGATCCTCCCTCTTCCTTTACCTCTTCCTCTCCCCTTTCTTCCCCTCTTCATTTCCCTCTTTCTCTCTCTCTGACTTAAATTCACCTTCCACTTATGAAAGTATATTATATTTGTAATAATTTCTACTTATTACACTTTTATAATATGTGTTTGTTTGTGAATATAACTTAACTATATTATGTGGACAAAAATGTATTCTTACTGTGGTTTAATCATTTTCCTCTCCCTATTTTAAAAAAGGCTGGGGTTTTTTTTGGCTTAATGTAAGCTTTAGGGCATAAGTTACAATTGCTTGTATGGTTAGAATTAGGGTTAGGCATTAGGTGTAGGTTAAGTTTAGGCATAAATGTTAGGGTTATTAAGGTTAAGGTTAGGGTTATGTTGAGTTGAAAATTATGGCGAAGGTTAGAGTTAAGGTTCATGGTAAGGTTAGGATAAGGTTTGGGGTTAGAATTAGTAAAAGTAGTGCTTTTTACAGACAGTCAACTTAGTCCTCATTTAAATAGCTGAGGAAACGTTTGCGTGTGTATGTGTGTCTCAGGTGAAATACTGAGTCACTCTGGTCAAATGCACATGTAGTAAATATGCTTACATGACTGCTGGACCGAAACGTCTTCTCTTTGTGTTTCTTCAGGGACTTGGATGATTCTGTCACAATGACCATTCTAAGGCACATGACAGTAAGTGACTGTGTTTTTGTGTCTGTCCGTCGAACATTCTTGTTTAGTGACCAGGATCTAATTGTCTAATTTCTCAAACTTCTATAGATTACCTATACAGGTACGTTCCATATGGGTTTCCATAGATGAAATGAGAGGTTGTTGAAGTTGATGATATTTGTTTCTGACAAAATATATTATTTAAATACAAAACAATTTTTTTTAATTGTACCTACAAAAGAACAAAACTAACAAGTTGTTGGAAAACCTTACCTTACGTCTTCCATCAGGCTTGCCACACGTCCAGATCAGTTCTTCCCATAATCTCCTGATATGCTATTAATGTTTTCCATACACAATTCTTACAATTCTGTATTATTCTAATACATTTTCTTTTCAATATAAAAATGTCTCTTACACATGGTCAGAGTTGAGAAAGTTGTGGTATGTTCCTGAATATCACTGGTATCCAGACAATATCTTTCTGTCTGTCTGAGTATGTGTGTTAATAGTGTGTGTGTTAATGATGACAAATCATTCTCTGCCTTTGACGACATTATCGTTCTCTGTCTTTGATGACGTTATCATTCTGTCTTTGTGCCAGGGTCCTAAGTCATCCATTATGTCTGCAGAGAAGAGGGCTCGTCTGAGGAGTAACCCGATCAAAGTGCGCTTCGCAGAAGAAGTCGTCGTCAATGGTCACACTCAGGTCAGGACCTCAGACAAATTGTGTTTCTATTTCTCTCTCTCTCTCTCTGTTTCTTCTATCATTCTCATTCAGTGTTTTTGCTGCAGGGAAACTCTCTTCTCTTCCTGCCCAACGTTCTGAAGGTCTATCTGGAGAATGGACAGACTAAGGCCTTCAAGTTTGACGGTACCACCACCATCAAGGTATCACACAACATTTATTACATTTAACCTACGACCCGTGAATAGTAAAAATCAGGCGGTTAAGAGAGGCAAAGCTCTAGTCCAGTTGCGATCACTGTCCTCTTTCATCATACTCTTGTAGGAAACCCATGTGAAGAGTGATTCTCATGTCAGAGTCAGATGTGGTTTTGTGGGTTAATCACTCTGATTTTACTGCCAGACGGGAGGGGCAGTAATACTGATGGAAGAGGGTTGGAGGGGCAGGGTTGAGTGGGAAATGGGACTTACATGGGTGCCACTTTGAGAGTTATCTGGCTTTTCCCAGGATTTTACTTTTCTCTGCATGCGGTTTTGTTGTACCCTGTCAGGTTGTTCTCTCGCTGTTTGCTTATACAAAAAAGGCTATATGCTTTTTAATTGTATGAACAATAAAAAAAAAACGTTATATAATATATATCCTATGTGTATTCAAAGATGATGTTATAGAACCCCTCATGCTTATGAATACCTAGTTTGTGTAAATGTCTATGTAAGTCACTGGCGCTGGGTATTCTATTAGCCCACTGGCACTAGGTATTTTGCTAGCCCACTGGCGCTAGGTATTCTGTTAGCCTTCTATAGTCAGGCAACATTATGACAGCATAGCTATCATAATGTTAGCTATGCTGGTGTTTGTTGTTGATGAGCTGCTGTTTTGTTGTTGCAGGATATCATTCTGACTCTGAAGGACAAGTTGTCCATCCGCTGTATTGAGTACTTTGCTCTGGTGCTGGAACAGCAGTACAGCATCACCAAGCTGTTGCTGCTTCACGACGATGAACTCATACAGAAGGTGAGAGGAGACGCCCACATGAACACACACACACACAAAACACACACAAGCGCCCACATGAACACACAAACATACACAGAGAAGCACATCAACATACTCAGTAAAACACAAGAAAATACACACAAACGCACAAACGTAATGTGACACGGAGGTGCCTTCTTCAGCATCAGCATCGGGCCAGTGCCCCCATGAAAACCACCTGCCCCTGAGGTCAGCTCGGCAGCTTCCCCTTAACCAGTCACACCTGCTCCCAGTCAGGTCTGGTTTAACGGGATTTATAAACGGCTTCAGAGAAGGACCTCTCGGGAGACGCAGAAGAAGGAGGCAGGAGAAAGAATACTGCAACCCCAAAAACCTCACAGCCCTCGATGCTGTTCTGACCCAGTGATGCAGGAGGCATAGGAGGAAGACAGCCAGGAGATGAGGGGTACAGACGCCACTGGAGCTTCTTCTACCGGCACCCATTACTCCGAAACCATCACAGTTTTTCCTTAACCCTCCTGGTATTTCTGGTAATAGAACGCTCTCCAGGGCCCTGTCCCATTACACTAGTGGAGAATAAAGGCAAGGCTGTGCCAAGGACCTGTGTGAGTATGCTTATGCAGTGTTTGGCCTCCCCAAACCATCCTGATGGGAGCTGCCTCCAGAATTTTGTGGCGCTTGCTAGGCTTTCCTCTGTGCGTGCTCTTCGTGGTCCTGGACCTCACAAGTCCGGCGTACCACAACACAAACAAACGCGTATACATACACTGATGAGTCAAAACATTATGACCACCTGCCTAATATGCTGCTGGTCTGAATGCTGCCAAAACATCCCCAACCCGCCGAGGCATGGACTCTACAAAACCCCTGAAGATGTCCTGTGGTATCTGACACCAAGACGTTAGCAACAGATCCTTCAAGTCCTGTAAGTTGCGAGGTGGAGCCGCCGTGGATCGGACCTGTTGGTCCAGTACATCCCACAGATGCTCAGACGGATTGAGGATTGGGAAATTTGGAGGCCAGGGCAACACCTTGAACTCTTCATCATTCCAGAAACAATGTGTGTGGTGTGGCAGGGTGTGTTATCCTGCTGAAAGAGGCCACTGCCATCAGGGAATACCGTTGCCATGAAGGGGTGTACCTGGTCTACAACAATGTTTAGGTAGGTGGCACGTGTCAAATTGACATCCACGTGAATGCCCGGACCCAGGGTTTCCCAGCAGAACATTGCCCAGAGCATCACACACTCTCCACCGGCCTGTCGTCTTCCCACAGTGCATCCTGGTGCCATCACTTCCCCAGGTAAACAGGACACATGTACATGGCCGTCCACGTGATGTAAAAGAAAATGGGACTCACTGGACCAGTAGACCTTCTTTCAGTTCGGACCAGACGGGATAGCCTTCATTTCCCTTGCTCATCAATGTGCCTTGGGAGCCCAATGCCCTGTCGCCAGTTTGTGGTTTGTTCCTCCTCAGACCACAGTCGGTGGGTACTCACCACTGCTGACCGGGAGCACCCAAAATAATTTTGTCGTTTCAGAGATGCTCTGACCTAGTGATCTGGCCATAACAATTTGTCCCTTGTCAAAGTCTCTCACGTCTTTACTCCTGCCCATTTCTCCTGCATCCAACACGTTGACTATGAGAACTGATTGTTCACTTGCCATCTAATCTACCCAGACCTTGACACGTGCGCTTGTTAGGAGATGATCAACGTCATTCTCTTCACCTGTGAGTGGTCATAATGTATTGGCTCATCAGTGTACACACACATACAAACACAAGAGCATACTCATACACACAAACATACACATAAACACCCATGAAACACAAAAATACACAAATAAACAGTGCATAAAGTTCAGATAGATTCAGTTTGATGACAGACAAAAGTACATAATTTTCAAGGACTCAAGCAAAGAAAATAAAGTACAAATAAATCGTAATAGCTTAAACTGCAAAGCTGTTTATATGAAATATTCAATTTGATGCGTAAACCCTGTGTTTCCAGGTGGTGCAGAAGAAGGAACACAGCAGCCATGACTACCGGTGTCTGTTTAGGGTGTGTTTCATCCCCAGAGATCCCCTGGAGCTGCTGCAGGAAGACCCCACCGCCTTCGAGTACCTGTTCCTTCAGGTGAGCAGCTGGCCACATCCACCCTAGCCAACCAACAGTGACTAGTCTGGTTTCAATGAGGAATAGTGGAACTACATCCTTAGTCTGGGTCCTCTCTGAACAAACTCCCCGAAGGAACATGCCCGAACATTCGTGCCGGAGGGACACGATTCAAAACCAAAGCTTGGCGGAAAAACCTTGGCTGTGGCTTTTGTAGCAGTTGATATTTGGTCATTTATGCAAACTAGGTATTTGCTAAATGCACTCAGTAAAATTAACCTCTGTGAATCAAAATTAATGTTCAAGCTTTTACTGTGCCGCACAATGATGAGTTGCTGAGAAGCCCCAATGGCTAGGTAAATTGGAGAGACATCGTCAGCAGGGATTTCCTGATTTCATCACACTCTAGTGATTCCTTCAGGGGGCTTAGGGACCTGCAAAGCTTAGTGAGGTGGTCAGATGAGTGAGTTTGCCCTCACACAGGTGGACCCTGGCTGGAAGAAAGAAAAATGACTTGGATTCCTATTAGGCAATCTTGCCCTGACTTGTAAAACCTCCCCATATCCGTTGGGAGTTTGGCGATGAGACAGGGCCGTAGGTACAATTCGATATAACAACATTGCAGAAACGAGGAAAAAGTATGCAAATAGTTTAAAATGAATAATAAAATAAAATGTCCTTTTCGAGATCTTGTTTTATTCTATTTAATATTTTAATAGGACAGGGTATTGACGTAGGCAGTTACATAATGTGGCTCCTCTATGCCTGTAGTCTTTGATTGAAACCAGAAGTGTCACCGCTGGTTGCTGAGGGTCTGGATTTCAACTTCAGACCAACTTCTATCTGTATACTTGAACGACAGTTGGCCTGCCTGTACTGATAGCCTCAAACACCTGTTTAACTTGTATGTGGATTATCAGTGTTTGTTGTAAAAGAGTAGTCATCTTTAGCTAAAAATCAGGATTTAAAGGAAATGTCATAGTTTGATTTATTGCCAAGAAAAGAAAATGTCTTTGCATCTTCTGTGTGTCATTCTGCTGGAGTGTGTGTGTTTCATGTGGCGATTGTATTGTGTGTGTTGTTAGAGCGTTGGGGACGTTCTCCAGGAGAGGTTTGCTGTGGAGATGAAGTGCAACACGGCACTGCGTCTCGCTGCCCTGCACATGCATGAGAGACTTGACAGCATAGGGTCCACCCGAACCTCTATCAAGAGCATCACGTACGTTATACACACACACACACACACACACACATCCTTGTTTTTGTAACTTGTGGGGACCTAACCCTAACCCTAACCCAAAATTCCATGCTCCCTTGCCCTAATTTTAACCCTAAACCTAACCCTAATCTAAACGTAACCCTCTCCTTAACCTCAATAAAGTAACATTTATGCCTAAACTTTACCTAGATGTAATGCCTTACCTTAACCCTAAACGTAACCAACAACACCTGGACCTTAAAGAAACCCCAATTCTAACTCTAAAGTTAATTGTAAGTTTGACCCTAAACCTAAACTCTGGGCCGGAAATTGACTTTTGATTCGTGGGGACCAGAAAAATGTCCCCACAAGTGACATTGTTCAGGTTTTACTATAATTATGGGGACAAAATGTCCTCACAAGTGATGAAAACAAGACCACGAACACACACACACACAACCCCATTTGATGTTTTACTATCCTTGTGGGATCCCCAAAAATGATTCCTATTCAAACCATTTATCCTTTACGCCCAGCCCCTAACCCCTATTGTAAATGTTAGCCCAAACCTAACCAAAATGTCCTTGTTTTTCCCTACCAGGTTAGTAAACTGTGAACAAAAACTGATGTTGTTTCCTGTGTGTACTGTGACAGGAAAGAGTTTGGTTTGGACAGCTTCATCTCACCCACTCTGCTCAGTAACATGAGAGAAAAGGACCTTAGGAAAGCCATTAGCTACCACCTAAAGAAGATCCAGTCGCTGCTTGAACCACGGCAGAAGGTATCGAGGGAGGGAGGGGAGTGATTATACGTGTAACAAAGTCAGTTTTTTTCAGAGGTAGAAGTCCCTTTGAAGTCAACACTGTTGTTCTCCCTCCTTTAAATGTGTTGAACCATTGCTGTCACGCTTTTAACACCCTTGTCTCTTTCTCTCTCTCCCACTCTCTCTACCCCTCTGTCTTCCAGGTGATCCCAGCCACTCAGGCCCGTCTGGCCTACCTCACCCAGCTTGGAGAGCTCATCTCGTACGGCGGCCGCTCCTACACAGCCACAATGATGGTAAGCATGTTTGAAACAACTCATAGAGGATCATCAGAGCTGTCAGTCATTCTTTGGCTCTGCCCCACTTCCTGCTGTTGTGGGGAGGACTGGATAAACCCTGGTCGCTGTGTCTCGTTTCACCCTATCATGATTCACTGTGCGTCTAAGACTGTTTTTCTTTCTTTCCTCACTCTTCCCCTCTTCCTCCCTCTCCTTCCTCTTCTCTCTTGCCATCCCCCTTCTCGCCCCTCCCCTGGTGTCTTCCTCCTTCGACCGCACCCCAGTTGCAGGATCGTGAGGCGCTGGTCAGTCTGCTGGTGGGTGCACGCTATGGCCTGAGTCAGGTGGTCAACCACAAGCTCAATGTGGTGTCCACTCTGGTGGACTTCAGCAGCATCAGCAGAGTAGAGCTGCTGTCTGAGTCCGACAGAGTCAGCCTGCTACGCATTTCACTGCACGACATCAAGGTAGGTAAACGTGAACAGTGTATATTAAATACACACTAACACGCAGAAGATGGAAAATACAATATGTACCCAGACAATTCTCTCTCTCTCTCTCTCCTCTCATATCCCATTCCCTTGCCAGCCTTTTGCCTTACTGATGGACTCTCTGGCTGCCAAAGATTTGGCCTGTCTTCTTGGGGGCTACTGCAAGCTCTTAGTGGACCCCAATGTGTGTGTGTTCCGTCTGGGACGCCCCAAGGTTCAGGTGCACAGGATACCCGCTGAGGAAGGTGTGTGTGAAGGGAGGTTCGCCGTTATAGAGGGAGTTTGCTATGAATCCCTGACAAGTGAGCATAAGTGTTTAACTATCATTTTTCCTTTTTTGGAACCATAACATTTCTGGAAATCTGCTGGTATGTTGATGGAGATGTAAATCTATTATTTGATACTCTGACTATTTCAGTCTTCTGTAACTGAGAAGGTGTTTGTCGTTTTGTCGTCCCCAGGCTACGTGTCCCGCTGCTGTAGTGACTCGGATGATTCTTCAGAGGAGGACTACCCAGCCGAGCCTCCGCCAATGCACACCCGCAAACGCCATGCTCCCGCCAGCAAAGACAGGCAGGGGTGGAGAGAAGAGGAGGAGCAGAGAGGAGCGGAAGGAAAGAAAGGCAGAGCCGAGAAAGAGGACCAAGAGAAAAAGGAGGTGCAGATCATTGTGACGTTAGAGAAGGACATGGAAGTGGAGGAGGGGGACAGAAGAGAAGGAAGAGGAACGATCCTAGGAAGTAAAGCCAATGTGGGAACAGCGGAACAGGAGGTCATGCTGAGCACTAACTGGTACCACACAGATGCACGGGTCAACAGTAGCTTCTCCAGCCTGTCCAGTGGCTCTCTCAGTGCTGCCGTGGAGGAGAGCGGCACTGCAGCCAGGGGATCGGACCCAGCAAAGGCCACCTCACTCGGGGAAGCCCTGCCTGAGGATTGCCCCTCTCTTCGCTCCCAACGCCCGACTCAGGGGACCACCACCCTGGATGTCCACTGCCCGTTCCTCTTGGAGGTCACAGCTCCGTCTCCGCAGCGCAATAGAGAGGGTGGTGCTGGAACCATGGCCTCCGCACCCATACGCCCCACCAACCTCAGTTACCGTATCAACGATAGCTCGTGCCTGTGCTTTGCCGAGCTCTCCCAGGGGAGCTACCTACCCAGCCCGCCCGAGGCCACCAGCGACGAGGAGGAGACGGAGGAAGTTGACGATGACGATGATGAGGAACTGAGGCGTCTCTCCAAGATACCCAGTCAGATAGACCTGCGCCTCATTGACAAGATCTGCGCCCAGTCTACCAAAACGACCTACAACAACAAGTTAAATATCCCCAGGAAACACAAACACACGTCCTGTGAGATGAAGGTGGCGAGTAGCCCCGCCTACAAAGGCGAGGAACGTCTATCTACTCACTCTGGAGATTCTGGGCCTTACCTAACGCCGTCTCCTAACCCTCGCCCTCCTAACACTAGAGAGAGTGCCTCGGAGTCTGAAGACGAGTTTTTCGATGCCCAGGAGAGGTTCACCCCGCCAGTCCCTCCAGATGGCACAGGTGTGTTGACAATACTTCTTCACTGGCAGGGTAACCGTTTAAAAAGAAGTGTGCAAGTTTTAGGCTTTGTCAGAGCGAAATTTTGTCTTCTGGTCCTTATTTCAAAGTATGTTACAGAGGTGATATATTTTTGTATTTTAGTAGTAAATCCAACTCTTTTTGGCCACTAGTGGTGCAACTCTGCCATTGAAATGAATGACATTGCAGAGGCACCTTAAAAAGGTGATCCACTGTCATCTGAAAGGTTCAGGAGACAGCAAGACAGTGGTGCTGTTGCTCCTTCCACTCTTGGCACAAATGAATGTGAATTAATGTAGAACTCAAAACATTTTACCCCGTCCCAGGGCTCATTCTTACTGTCTCTCTTTTACTCACAGAAAACAGTTTGGAAGTGTCTGACCATAAAAGACACAGTAAACTCTGGAGCGCAACAGGGAATGGACTGCCGGCGGTACCAGAGAGGGAACCTCCCTCACCCCAGAAGAAGAAGCACTCGTCCCCTGGACACAAGAGTCAACAGGAGCCCCGCTCAGACCAGACTGCCGTTCAGAACGTCCATGCTAAGGCCAAGCCCCCACCATTGGCCCCTAAACCCCAGCTACCTCCCAAACCTGAACTAGCCCCCAAGCCCCAGGTAGGCCCACAGAAGTCCCCCCAGCGTGGGGGTCCATACTCCCACTGTAATGGGGATGCTGGTGGAGGCCACACAGGCCTCCTGGAGATAGACACCATGGAGCCGGACACCATGGAGTTTAAATCAGTCACCTCGGGAGCAGGGGGGCCTCCGCTCTCCTCCCCTCTCATCACGGCCGTACGGAGGATCCAGCCACCCCCTGCCAGTCAACAGGCTCTGGAGAACGGGCTCAGACAAGACAACGGCTCAAAGATAGACAACAGTTCTAAGCAAGAGAACAGTCCTAAGAAAGAGAACGGGACGCATCACATGCTTACTAAGAACCGTGTTCCGGTATCTACTGACAAGAAGACAGCCAGTGTAGAAGCTAAAACAAACGGGGTTTCCCCGATGAAGGGAGAGGTCAGAAACTGTGTTGGGGTGGACCCCCCGAGAAGGCTGCCAAGTTTGTCCCCCATTCCACGTTCGGCATCAGGAGATGAGATCAGGTTGAGCCTTTCTACCCCTCCGCCACTCTCTCC
Source organism: Esox masquinongy (assembly GCA_016801175.1). Lineage (NCBI taxonomy): Eukaryota > Metazoa > Chordata > Actinopteri > Esociformes > Esocidae > Esox > Esox masquinongy. Next base: position 10,471 of record JACXGI010016580.1, read on the forward strand.
GAAACCCTCCCCTCCTTCTCTCCACCCCCTCTCAGTCCTCCCCAAACCAGCCTCACCAATGGAGAAGGAAGGGGTTTCCCCACCGAACGGTCTCCAGCCTTGGGGTAGTCGCAACGGGAGCGTTCAGACAGGGAGGAGGGTCTCTCTGAGTCATGAGAGCCTGTCGCCCAAAAACAAAGACGCCCCTCTGAGCCTGATCACCTCCCTTACCGGCGCCTCCTCTAAAGGGGCGGTGGGAGGCCCAGAGGGCACAGTGAGGTCAGGGTCAGGTTCGGACCTGAGGGTCAGCTCGTCCAGCCTGGGGGGACGTCTGCCCACCTCGGCCTTGAGAGGGAGGATCCAGGTCCTTCCCTGGTACATGACCCGTTCCCAGGAGATCCTGGGCACCCTGGACTACCCCTCCACCAGCTCCGTCAACGAAGACATCACATCTGGGTACGGCTCTGGTCTGTCAGTCAGTGGAGCCTCTGAGGTCGGAAAGGTCACTGCCAAGGCAACGGTGGGTGAGAGTGCGGGCGGCAAAGGGAAGAAGGATGTGATGGAGGATGGAGCAGAGGTTGTCATAGCAACTATCAAAGAGTTCAAGGAAGTGACCCCGCGTGCGAAAGAGGCCAATGGCGTCAACGAGTCACACTCCAACCTGACCCTGAGTGAAAACGGTGTGTATGTTTCCGAGCCCCACAGGTTCCTGGGTTCCTGCAGGTCAGAGCAGCCCCAGTCCAGACCCCACTCAGACGTGGGCTTAGGGGGCGGTTCAGGCCCGCCCCTGGAGGGTGACTCGGCGGACCACACCCCTCCCCCAGACCATCGGGAGGCCTGTGGCTGCCGCACCGTCTACGCCAACTGCTTCAGCGGGGACGCGGAGGACGGCTGCGGTTTCGACGAGGAGCTCACCATTTACGAGTTCTCCAAGCGCACGCGCCCCAAACCAGCCCGCTCGACACCCCTGCCCTCTCCCACCTCGCCTGTCCCCGTCCCCTCCCCCAACATCCTGTCCCTGCTGAGGGACACCCCTCGCCCCCTCTCCACCCTGTCCACCACCTCGTCAGAGCTCAGCCCCCTCCTGTCCCGCCCCGTCTCCCCAACGCCCCCTATTGGCTCCCTGCGTTCTCTCACCAACAGGCGCCACGGGGGCCTTAAGGGGGGCTTTGTCTCCCTGAGGCAGGACATTAATCAGCTCCTACTGGTCCTGGAGAGAGGCACGGCTGCGCCCGCGCCGTCACCTGAACCCACCAAAATGGACCAGGATGAGGGCAGAGAACAGGGATCCAACCCAACCCAAGAGGGTCCGGCGCCGTGCTCTGGAGGTGCGAGTCGTCCCCCCATGACGGAGCCTGAGAGGAGTCTACTCCAGACGGAGGCTCGGCGGTTGGCCACAGGGTGCCAGCGTGCCACCCGGGTGGGCTGGGCTCCGGACGAGGCCCTCCGTTCCCTGTCCAACAGCTTCAGTGCCCTGGTCCAGCTCTCCGCAGCCTGCCTGAGAACGCAACCCTGCCCCGGATGTGACGCCTGCCACGGCAAGGACCAGCCCCGGAGCGGTGACGACGACGGCCAGGAGGAGGCTCTGGAGAAGCTGAAGGAGATCGTAGGGCTGTACCAGGAGTTTGTGGGGGCCGTGGAGACAGCTGGGGCCGGGTCTGGTGCTGGGGAGGGGGAGGGGGTGAGACTGCTTGCCAAACGCTGCACGGTGCTCATCTCTTCCGTCTTTGCGCTCACACAGCTGTTCAGGACGCGCTCACCAGACACCCCGCCGGGTCACACTCCTCTGAACTTTTGACCTCTGAACTTTCAAACCCCTCCTTGCCACCAGGACTGAGGGAAGATGAGGAAAGACTGAGAGAAAGGAGAAGATGAAGGGCTGTAGATAAGACATAGATGTGATTCTTTAGCACAGTGGGATCCCAGGTACAGTGCAGCACATTCACACTTGTACAGTAAGTGCCATGCACACCACACACACACATACACATCAAACACATTGAATACATACACACTACACACACACTGAATACACACACACCTAACACATGCCTAAATGATGAGAGGAGCCTACTCCACCCATACTGACTGCCCTGTTTGCTAGGCCTTCTGATGGACTCATCTGGTCTATGCATTTGTACATGTATGCATTTGTATTTTATAACTACTGTATCTTTATTATTATTATATACCTGTATGTGTATGGATGAATTGTCTGTATTTATTTATCTGACTGTTTGAATGCCCCATGTTGCTACTTGTGCTGGTTCTTACTTGTGTAAGACCCCATGTTTGTCAATGGATGCTTTCTTGTGTCATGTGATTTCTACCTCCCTTCCTTTCCTCTGGGATGGAGTCTGCTGAGACAGTATTGTTTCATCTGTAGATGCAATCTGTACCTTTTATTTTTGTTGAGTAGGAGCTATAGGAAGAAGTACAACTAAAAAAAGTACAACTAACATGTTAGGCCGAACAGTTAATCACATCACAAACCTTACATTTGCCAAGACCTACGCCTTCAGGTAACAAACAAATGCAAGCGGAGGACTACTGACAGAGAAACAGGCGTACAGATTGCTCCATTACGAAGATAAATGAACCCTGTGGAAACTGTTAAGCTATTTATTTCTATTCCATTCCTGGCTACTGACTGAATCCTCATGTCTGAATGCTTGAGCTGAGAAACCCCTTAATAACCTAAACACATATGCAGTAATTACACCATATATCAACTCTTAATCCAAAGGACACATATATTTTTCTTGGGTGGGTTCAGTGGTGGGGGAATAGGGAAAAGGAATTTGGTATTTTGTAAAATAGTTTTGACAAGGTACTTAGAAGTCTGACTGTTAAAACTGACTCTAGAAAAGATGTAGCAACAATCCAAAGTTATTTAACACTGAGCCACAATTTTGCTATTTTACTACTTGCCCATGTTAGCTCTGCAGATGAACAGACTGACTGATTCTGTTTATACCAGAGCTGTAGACAGATATACTTACTGTCTGGATATATCTTTGTTTGTGTTAGTTTAATCTGTCTGTCCTTCCTTAGTTTATGGCTATGCAAACATAACCACTTCTTCCCTGTTCTCCCACATATCATTCTCTGTTACAATTGTGTTCACGTTAAAGACAAGAATTTCTGCATATGTTTTATAGTCCTTGTCACCGGAAACACAGAGGGCTTCCACTTATGATAACTGATAACTGGATGATCTGGATTATGATCACAGGTATTATAGTAACTGGATGATCTGGATTATGATCACAGGTATTATAGTAACTGGATGATCTGGATTATGATCACAGGTATTATACTGTAGTAAGTGGATGATCTGGATTATGATCACAGGTATTATAGTATCTGGATGATCTGGATTATGATCACAGGTATTATAGTAACTGGACAATCTGAATTATGATCACAGGTATTATAGTATCTGGATGATCTGGATTATGATCACAAGTATTATAGTAACTGGACGATCTAGATTATGATCACAGGTATTATAGTATCTGGATGATCTGGATTATGATCACAGGTATTATAGTAACTGGACAATCTGGATTATGATCACAGGTATGATAGTATCTAGAAGATCTGGTTTATGATCACAGGTATTATAGTATCTGGAAGATCTGGATTATGATCACAGGTATGATCAGGATTGCAATATTCTGCAACATTACATTTGATTGGATGCAAGATATCTCAAGATTAGCGTCTAACATGCTGTGTTACAGGTCAAATGCCGAGCTGTTCTGTGACTGTAATATGTTCACAACTCACTGATCTTAGACATAGTCCCAGACAAGATGCTGTAAGCATATTCAATCTGGACTTTGACTAAATAAATGTGTTTTGCCTTTCATCTGATAAAACAGATATTTTCTTGTCATTGTCATTCTGCTTTTTGACTGTGATAACTGATATTTCATGTAGCATCAGAGTGAAACAAATTCCAAGACATTTTTAAAACGTTTTTCCGGGGTGAAGGATTTGAGATTGATCAACTTTTTGGAATTACATTAGTGCCAACAGACAAATCACTCTGTATAACTATTAAGATGGCTTGGAGTCATATTTTAGGGATGGATGAAATTTTTGAATTCAGAACATTTTTCTAATTGCAGACTTAGTTACCATTGTTTAAATCTTCCCGATGTAACATAATCGTAGTTCACAGACATAGAGAAGTGATAGTCTGGCATCCCATTGTCTCATCTACCAGCACTGAGATTACCAATCCGGAATCCCTCCATATCTTCAAACCAATGCGGCTCCAGTAATTTTCCATTTGAATATATTGACAGCTTGAGCTTTTGAAAAATTATGTGAGCCAATGGCCAATATTCCAGAACAGTGTTGTGGTGTTCCTGCGTAGGTGTTTTGCGTGTATGAGAAGACCTTAATGGGGCGCCATAAAATATAGTAGTGTCGTTAACTGTTTGAAAGTGCAGAAACTAATCACATCACTCCTTAAATCCATCTGGGCTTATCCAAAGTGTTGACCTCTAAACATGTTTTGATAAGATGTGATGCCACTAATGTCAGAATGGACTTTTTATCAGGTTAGGAGAATTGACCTACAGTACAGGGTTGGATATTTCGGTTAAGGTTAGGAAATGGGTCATGGTTAGGGTTTTATAAATGTGCTATGCCATTTTGACATGGCACCATTCCTTCTGGAAATTTTGTAATCCACATGTGATGGTTCCTGATGATCTCCAACAGTAAAATCCATTATGTCTGGAGGGACTTACTTAACAAGGATGTCATATCCAAATATTGTGCCCGTTAACTTTCACACATTATAAGGAGATTGGAGCAGCCAGAGCCCAGATATACAGTGGAAATAAAAAGTCTACACACCCCTGTTAAAATGCCAGGTTCTTGTGATGTAAAAGAATGAGACAAAGATAAATCATGTCAGAACTTTTTCCACCTTTAATGTGACCTATAACGTGAACAATTCAATTGAAAAACAACCTGAAATCTTTGAGGGGGAGAAATAAAAGTGTGCACACCCTTAAACTAATACTTTGTTGAAGCACCTTTTGATTTTATTACAGCACTCAGTCTTTTTGGGTAGGAGTCTATTAGCATGGCACATCTTGACGTGGCAATATTTGCCCACTCTTCTTTGCAAAAGCGCTCCAAATCTGTCAGATTGCGAGGACATCTCCTGTGCACAGCCCTCTTCAGATCACCCCA
>JACXGI010016582.1:0-10052 GCA_016801175.1 Esox masquinongy
CTAATTTTCGGAGATAATGAATTTGGGATTTTCATTAGTTGTCAGTTTTAATCATCACAATTAAATGAAATAAACATTTGAAATATATCAGTCTGTGTGTAATGAATGAATATAATATCCAAGTTTCACTTTTTGAATGGAATTACTGAAATAAATCAACTTTTTGATGATATTCTAATTATATGACCAGCACCTGTATGATGATGCTCAGGCTGTATACAGCGAGATAAGATGCGTTCACGGTTTATGCAATGAAGTGCTTTGCTGGTATAGTCAGCTCAAAGCATCTCAGACAAAGGTGAAAGGAGTGATGAGTACCAAGTTTAAGTTTGTTGCACTTCATTTCAGTCATTGGTTGCAGAGAAGTGACAAGAGTGATGGGCAAAGTGTTGAGGTATTGGAAATGGGTTGGCAGACATTAAGGAGCGAGGAGAGTTAGTGTGGATTTGGGAAATATTTTTGGGAAAAAACAAAATTTGGGAAAAGTTTTTTTTAGATACTCTGTAAAATTGTAGGGGTTTAGAAGTTTTATGAAAATTGAAGAAATCAGCCAATTGATTATTCTGAAATTGACTACATTGGTCGTCTCATGGAGATTGTCTCACGGCCCCGCGAATGCTGAAACGCTATTACTCCACATTTGCACCACAAGGATACAGAAGTCCTCTTTCCATCTCTATCACATCTGCTCAATTCATGCTAGCCTATTTATCATTCTAAAACGTTGTTGTGGCCCATCTGATTCTGCGCTGTGAGCGAACACTGAGAAACGTACTTCCCTCTCAGTATGTCGCAACCATTGGGATCTTTGTCCTCTTGCAGGTTTTAACTCGATACGGTAACTACTGCGTTTGTGTTCTTTTTAGTCAAAGATTAGACGAATTAACTAGTACATTAACTTAAAATGTTTCCATTATCGACCCGTTTAGCTGTGTGTAAATGCTGTATTGCAGGATTATTTCGCATGGTGACGTTATTTCTTTACTTCTGTCTCCTGATTCCTGCACGAAAAGGGCACTAGGAAAAATACGTCAAAATGGTTCGGGCTTGACTAAAAGAAATCAAGCACAAATCGGATCAAATGTTTTGACATGTCGATGTCCATAGTATCAGAAGCTCGTGATGGCAGGATTAGAGTTTTAAGTTGAAGCACTTAACAATTGTCGTAAATTGAAGAAATAATGTCACAAAGCATAGTAAAACAGGCAAAATGTCAGACCCTTTAGGCCAGGGGTATTCAAATCTGGCCCTCGAAGCCAGTTCCACCCCATTTTTTGATTGCAACCCTCTAATCAGGGACCTATTCCGACTTAAGACACCAGGTGGGTCCAATTAATGATGAGGTAGAACAGAAAACCAGCAGGCTCCGGCCCTTGTAGGGTAAGATTTGAATACCCCTGCTTTAGGCCTTAGTCAAAAGTGATAACTATGTAGGGCAGGGCTACCCAACCCTGTTCCAGGAGATCTACCATCCTGTAGATTTTCTTTCCAACTCTAAATTAACACACCTGATTATAATAATTAGCTGGAGATCAAGCTAAATCAGGTTACTGGCACATGGTGTTGGAGAGAACCTACAGAACCTAACAGTACACATTTTCATTGTAGCCCCAGCCAAGCACAGCTGATTCAACTTGTCAACTAATTATCAGGCTCTCATTGAGTTGAATTGGGTGTGCTTGTCCAGGGCTACAACAAAAATGTGTGCTGTTGGGGGTACTCGAGGACCAGAGTTGGGAACCACTGATGTAGGGGATATAGTGCCATGGACTAACCTGTCTGATTTTCAATGTGATCAGGCTAAATGCTGACCAAGGAAGTAGACCATGATGCATTAGCTACAGCTGCCACCCATGTAATGCGTGTCCCTAAAAGGTAACACTTGTTTTCTGAGGCTGTGTCTGTAAAGCAGCACATTTTTGTTGTAGCCCTGGACAAGTTTACCTAATTCAAATCAGTCAGGTCCTGATAATTAGTTGGCTATGCTTGGCTGGGGCTGCTATAGACATGTATACTGTTGAAGGTACTGGAGAAGTGGGGTTTGGGAACCACTGGACCAGGAAATGATGCTAATGAGCGAGACTGAGAAAACGTGTTACTTCCTTGGGCCACAAAGGCCGGGGTGATATCTTTTGACTCCTTGTGGAACTTTGCAAAGCCAGGTCAGCTTATCGGCCCATTCTATGTGACTGCTTTAAATACGGATCTGAGCATATACACAGATCAGCCATAACATTATGACCACTGACAGGTGAAGTGAATAACACTGATAATCTCGTTATCATGGCACCTGTCAGTGGGTGGGATATATTAGGCAGCAAGTGAACATTCTGTCCTCAGAGGTAATGTGTTAGAAGCAGGAAAAATGGGCAAGTGTGAGGATCTAAGCAATTTTGACAAGGGCCAGATTGTGATGGCTAGACTGGGTCAGAGCATCTCCAAAACCTCAGCCCTTGTGGGGTGTTCCCCGTCTGCAGTGGTCAGTATGTAACAGGGTGGAACGTGCCTTTTTAGTGTGTTTGTTATTGGGTTGGGTTCTTTTCACGTGAGAGTGACTGTGTGTGTGATTGGTTGACACGGGTGAATTTGCAGTGGGATACAATTAACTCGGGCATATACAGTTGTGGGTGATTGAATTTTCCTTTAGCCGTCCCTATTTAATGGTGTCTTTCCAGTCACACAACAGGTTGTGTAACCGATTGTTTGCGTGCAGGTGCGAGAAGCAGTGCTGCGCCGAATGCGTTGTTGAACTTCCAACTGATCTGCTGTAATCAAGAAAAGTGCTACCCAACCTTGTCTTGGAACTGGCTGATGAAAGTATCAAATGGACTGACAGGCTACGGCAGTTCTCGCTACCTGGGACGCAACACTAGGACTCAAGACTGCGGACGGTCGACTTTTAAGTAGGCTTTTCCCTTTTTTTGTATTTACAATAAAAAAACAAGACAGATCATTGCAACCACTGCGTAGCGTCATTTCTGTGTTCTGCTCTGAAATCAGTGCACGTTACCTTATTAATACGCACTAATAGAGAGCATTACAAGTACATATCGAAAGTGGGCCAAGGAAGGAAAAGCGGTGAACCGGCGACAGGGTCATGGGCGGCCAAGGCTCACTGATGCACGTGAGCAGTGAAGGCTGGCCCATGTGGTCCAATCCAACAGACGAGCTACTGTAGCTCAGATGGCTGAAAAAGTTAACGCTGGTACTGATAGAAAGGTGTCAGAACACACAGTGCATCACAGTTTGTTGCGTATGGGGCTGCATAGCCACAGACCAGTCAGGGTGCCCATGCTGACCCCTGTCCACTGCCGAAAGCGCCTACAATGGGCACGTGTGCATCAGAACTGGACTGTGGAGCAATGGAAGAAGGTGGCCTGGTCTGATGAATCACGTTTTCTTTCACATCACATGAATGGCTGGGTGCGTTGCTTACCTGGAGAACACATGGCACCAGGATGCGCTATGGTAAGAAGGCAAGCTGGTGGAGCCAGTGTGATGCTTTGAGCAGTGTTCTGACGGGAAACCTTGGGTCCTGCTATTAATGTGGATGTTACTTTGACATGTACCACCTACCTGAGCATTGTTGCAGACCATGTGCACCCTTTCATGGCAACGGTATTCCCTGATGGCATTGGCCTCTTTCAGCAGGATAATGCGTCCTGCCACAAAACAAAAATGGTTCAGGAATGGTTTGAGGAACACAACGAGTTCAAGGTGTTGACTTGGCCTCCAAATTCCCCAGATCTCAATCCAATCAAGCATCTGTGAGATGTGCTGAACAAACAAGTCCGATCCATGGAGGCTCCACCTCACAACTTACAGGACTTAAAGGATCTGCTGCTAACGTCTTGGTGCCAGATACCACAGCACACCTTCAGAGGTCTTGTGGAGTCCATGCCTCGATGGGTCAAGGCTGTTTTGCCGGCAAAAGGGGGACCTACACAAAATTTGGCTGGTGGTCATAATGTTATGGCTGATCGGTGTAACTAATTCAGAGCAAACGTGCTGAGATCAGTACTCACTTTGAGAGGTAGTGCACATTAGATTTGAGAATCTCCAAAAGAAGAAACTGATCTTGTGCCTTGAAACCTATTAGAAACAAAACTGTAATGAATGTAAAAACAGAAGGGGAGCGTCACCATACTAAACAGCATGCAGTAGATGATATCACACAATAAAACATTACTAGCTAACAGGTATTTAATATGAATTGAGAATAACAGCAGACTACAATAATGTAATACATGAGAGGAAGTGATTAAACTATATAAACATTACCGATGAGCACTCCAACGCCATAAAAACCCTTTACATTTCCTCAAGCAATCAACACTGTAATCTCTCCTTTTCATCTCCATTTCTACAATGATGAAACTGTCCAGAGAACACTTTGTTTTACAGTGTTGATTGGCTGAGTAGCAATTTCAACACCTGTCATGTGAGGAAGGTGAGGGGAGTAACAACCGGACACTTCGGAGCCTGAAAACTAGTTAAGATGTTTTAATGTCTCCTAACATCCTGGGGGGGAGGTGGGGGGGGGGGTAATTGTACAGGATTAACGTGTGCTTATAGGGGTCATTGGGTTTTATCATACCTGGTCATTGGGTTTTCCTCATGTCAGGCCCTATTTATGTTACAACAGGGTTGTCATATCCAGTCTATGCCAGGAGGTGGTGATATAGACTTTTTAAACTAATTGAGTTACTACTGAAATGGGCAGCAATGCAAGTGTCTTTGAAAGTGGCAGTTCCATTCAACAGTAAAGAAAGAAGGTATGTTCAAAATGTTGTCGGTATGGCTTTGAAAACAAGGTAAAAAATAGATGATGTTGGGGCCTCAACCAGTCTCTGCTTAGGGCCCCGGAATCACTAAAACAGCCATTGCACCAAACCATACCAAAACCACTCCGCATCCAGTGATTAACAACATCATAGAAAACCACAGTAGAGCAGAACGCCACAGCAGGACGCCAACAGGTATCATCACAATGACAATGAATAACACCCACAACCCAACCGAAAAAAAACAAACATAATGACTGTTTTTTTTGTTTGTGTGTGTCTCTCAGTTTTGATGCACCATGCCTTTCAACCATTGAAGTCTTTGTGTAGAAGAGGATCCCAAGTATTCCTGCCCTCTAGTGTGAATGTACAATGGAACATCTAGAACAAAGGATTTCGAAGAAAAGAAGATGCAAATATAGTACATAATGTCGAAGAACAGATTTTATCTCCACCTACAGTATGCTGTCGTGCCTACAGCCCTTACTGACAATGTGTTAACTACCAGGAGATAATCATTCTGTATAAAATAGTACTCTAGGACTGTACTGAAAACAGGACTGATCCATTGTCCTGACCAAGCATTGCACAATCAATGTCTTTGTCTCTCTCTCTTCTCTTCTCTTTCTTTTTTTTTTTTTTTTACATAACTTTCTTGTCTATAATTTCCTGACTACATATTTGCATTCATTTATTGATTACATTTCCCAACACCCTCTTAACATGTGCTATTCCTACCCTTAACCTGACACTGCATGCACCCCCTCTCCTCTGTGTGTTACCCCCTCTCCTCTGTGTGTTCTCTACATGTTTCCTCTTTGTCCAACCTGAACACATTAACACTCCCCTTATCAAGACTTCCTCTCCTCCGCTCCTATGTCTATCTTTCTATATTCCCTTCCCTTTTCTCCTATTCCTCATTTTGTCCAGCCCAGGCTTAGACCTCTAGAGCCCTATTGCCAGCGCTCCCATGTCCCATGACAATGAGAGTCCTGTTCAGGTAATTTGCAGTATGTGACTGCTGTACTACTTGACTCCAGGGGTCCTACATTCTGGGAGTCTGCAGTAGACTACAATTTGTTATGAAGGCAAATCACTTCAAATAATACCGACTGTATGAAATCAACAAGGTTTATTTATACGTTTGGATCTGACTTCCTTTGTGTTCTCCTGCTGATCTCTGTTGTGAAGGAGTGCTTTTGTTCCCGGTGGAACACTAAGGCCAAGCCTCAAACTTCCAGAGTGGTATCACTGCAGGGAAACTGGCACTCAACAATCTGAACAAAGAACTGGCCTCTATAAAATCCACTCTGAGACATGCACTGGGCCTATAGTAGTCATATGGATGGGCTGTAAGCAATAAGTCCCTGGGCTTCTTTTCGGACCTAGAGCCTATCCATGGACTGAAATGAAAACCATTAGTAAGTGCTTATACTGACGAACACAAGATGCAAATACATCTGATGATTTTGCTTTATTCATGAGATTTTTCATATTTTTGGGGATTTTTTTGCAGTGTAGCTAGTGATTGTAACACACAGTTGTGAAATAGTCTTTTAGGAATGGTATAATAGTATTGGACTAATGCCTTACAGTAATTAGCGCAGCTGTAGATTTTATTGGCGTTTCATCTTATTCTATTAGGCAAATGAAGCAAAGAAAGGAGCATCACAGACACGGGAGAAGCATGTGGAGATGCAGGGTCACAGGTAATGTCTTATAATGGCTCAGTGATTATAACTTTGAAATGGTTAGAAAATTGTAGTTTTAATATATTGCCTGTGGCACTTTATGGCAGAAATGCTATATAGTTGCTATAGTGCTAAGCATTCAGCAATCAATACTTAGTTTGAACAATATGCCCATCCTGTTCTACTGGTATAGCAGCAAATATGTCAATGTTATGGACATTGAAGACAAGCTAAACCAACCTGACCGTAAGTGTATAAAACAATGTTTCCAGTGTGTCGAAGCATACACTATCCAAAAGAGCACTTTGGGGGGAAAAACAGATGCTGCTTTTTCCTCAAAATGATTCGATGAAGGGAAGCACGTTCTACCTAGCTTTATTCGCCATCATCATAGTTAGTCCCATTAAGCCTTTCGAGGCCATGAGGCAAATTATGGGAATCTATACCACATTTTACAATTCCTTTCAAAGAATGACAACAATCTCTCCGCTTGGTTATCCCAATGTCATGATTGTAAGCCCTCATGCTCCAAATATGTTTTTGAACTTGTTGGGCAACAATTGTGAGGCTGTGCAACATTCATCAGGTCATTACCATTTGTGCATTCTAACTTACCAGTTCCCTAATAATAATTGAGGGAATTGAAAATAAAGCCAGGAAAGAGCAAGAGTAAGTGTTTTTAAGATATGTTGACCATGATCTGGTGCCACATGATCAGCTGCCAACTAACTACACAGGGGCACAGCCTGTGCAGAAGAGAGAGCACCCATTGGCTCTCTATACATACTGAATTCCACACTGTTTAAAGCTTGTAAAAGTTTGCACACCTTCTCCCTTAGTACATGACTAATTTGGGACGTTCAGCAGTATTTGAGGGAATGGCAGAATCATGAGAAAACCACACAACACTGTCCAACCAGGGACAGTCAAAAGAAAAAGGGGGTACTCTCTCAGCATCAGAATGTGTTGTTTAAGTTTGGAGAGATGACTAATGGATCAAACACTAGTGTTAGGCCTAGTGGCTAATAGCTGTGTAGAGAATTGTAGGGACTTATCAAAAAGAAAAAAAAAAAACATCAAGGGTCTGCCTGACCGCTCCTTGAGATCACAACACAACCAGGTAACATGAGACAAGCACTACAGCCTTGCTAGGGTTAAAGGTTTGTCTCTGTATATGCCTGGGAAGTGTTTGTATACGCCTGGGGTGAATTACGGAGTGCAGTCTCATACAAAAAAGGGGTCATTCAAGTATTGTGGTGTCACGCAAAACAGGTCTTGCCCTTTGTCTAGGGCAATAGCAGTACTACGCAAAAAATGAAAAAAATGAGAAATGAGTGAGAAGCAATGATCCAATCTGCATCTTTATACCTCTCAAAATAGAGAACTGGTGCTATATACTGTTTGTTGGGATGATATTGGTGTGGGCATTTTGTATTGGATTCCTTGTCCTACTAAAGTGTTTGCATAACGGCCCAGATACGCTACATGCATCGTGTTGCTTTTCCATCAACATCACGTCAACATGACATTCTACCTGCTAGACCAGAAATGCCTTCATATTTTCATTAACAAGACTGAAAGAATGAGCGCATCAACCATCGAGAATTGAACCTCAGCATTTCGTGAAGATTGAACGTTGCCATTGGATGTTATGCAACACAAATAGTATAGCAGCTATCATTTATTTCAAAGAAGGCATTCCTTAACCGTTGACGGCTGATGGCAATACTGAATGTGCATTGGCTATTGTATAGTTCCTAGGTAAATTTGGACCTAATCAACCTATTTGGCCTTCATTAAATAGTATCCATTATCACTTGACCCACGGCCACAACCAGAATGACCTCATCCCCAGACTGGGAGGAAGTCTCTGGCAATTAAATTGCAAACGCAACAACTTTAAGACTTCATTTTCTTTTACATAAATAAGCCTTTACAGAGGTAGACGTTTGCAGAAATAGGCCTATATGTCATGTAAATATACAACCCCGTTTCCTAACAAGTTGTGATACTGCTTAAATATAAATAAAAATATAAAATAAAAAAAGAATGCAATGATGTGCAAATCATTTATTCCCTCTATTTAATTGAAAATAGTACAACGTTAACATATCAAATGTTGAACCAAAGAAATATTGTCATTGTTTTTGGAAAATGTATATCCCGATTTTGAACATGATGGCAGCAACACGTTTCAAAAAAGTTGGGACAGGGACATGTTTATTACTGTGTTGTATCACCTCTTTTAAAAACATGATATTCGGGCCGCCTGAGGGATGATCTTTTAATACCCAATCATGTTACTGACCTTTTGCCAATTAACCTAGTTAGTTGTGAGATGTTCCACCAGGTTATTTTTTTTATTACACAACCTTTCCAGTCTTTTATTGCCGCTGTCTTAGCTTTTTTGAAATGTGTTGCTGGCATCAAATTCAAAGTGGGCATATATTTTTCAAGGAACAATATTTTTTTTTTTCAGTTTCAACATTTGATATGTTGTCTTTGTGCTATTTTCTATTCTGTTTTTATTTCCATTTAACACAGCGTCCCAACTTTCTTGGAAACAGGGTTGTTGTTTCTGATTCCTTCAATGACTGGTTTCACATTCATTAGTTAAAACAACAATTGCCATTCAGTCTTCATTTACATTCCAAACAGAGTAGTCATTTACTTAGCTCATATTAATTTATATCGTATTAAATTAGCATAGCCAGTTCAGACAGGAAACCCAAGAGGTCACTGGTCTGCGACATATCAGCTGACGCTGGGGATCACTCCTATCACAATATCAGATTTCATACTGACTATTCAATCGTTAGGTTACTTAACCTGTCCAATATGTGCTGGTCTTACTAGCATGTTGGTGTAACCCTCCCACCAACCCTGCCTCCACCTGTTTGGTTCTGTGTTCTTTTCAAGGTAGGAATCAATACTGCGTACCTTGTTCATTGCCCATGGGGATTGGTACAGCATACCTTGCTCATTGCCTAGGGGGATTGCTATTAATGATATTATGGTGTTTACATCGTTATTAGCAGTATTGTATACATGATCATGTGATGGCAGTGAGTTATCTTGGTGAAACATATTAACTCATCCATAAGTTTAAGGCCAGAATAGACAAAGAGAGTAAAGTGCATAGTCTACAAATGGACGAAAAGTTCCATCACAACCAGGGTGGATTCGGCTCCTAACTGCATGTTGCTCCAGATGAGATAAGCGAAGTTACTTTTTTCAGAGGTCACGGTGACGTGCATTACAAAGCCTCATTTGTTTCGCCATAAATCATGTGACGTACCCTGCTACCAGACAAAACTTGTTATGGATAAACCATGTTTAATTTTTGGACTTAAATGTGAGCTAGAGTGGATATAAAAAGTCTACACACCCCTGTTAAAATGCCAGGTTTTTGTCATGTAAAAGAACGAGACAAAGATAAATCATGTAAGAACTTTTTCCACTTGTAATGTGACCTATAATGTGAACAATTCAATTGAAAAACAAACTGAAATCTTCGATGGGGAAAAATGAAAAGTAAAAACCTTACAATAACCTGGTTGCATAAGTGTGCACAACT
>JACXGI010016583.1:0-15663 GCA_016801175.1 Esox masquinongy
CCAATTTTTCAGTTTTTTATTTGTTAAAAAAGTTTGAAATATCCAATAAATTTCGTTCCACTTCATGATTGTGTCCCACTTGTTGTTGATTCTTCACAAAAAATTACAGTTTTATATCTTTATGTTTGAAGCCTGAAATGTGGCAAAAGGTCGAAAAGTTCAAGGGGGCCGAATACTTTCGCAAGGCACTGTATATATAAAACCTTAAAACATACAGCAACATTGCTGCAAAATACCAGGGGAGGCCAAAAAAAAAAGAATTGCCTGTTTGCTACCCAATGCCTAACCTATGTGTAAGACTTCAATGGATGGCAAACTAAAGGCAATTCATTCATAATTCCATCAGAGGAACCCTCCGAAGTGGCAGTGGTGCTGATACTCCTTCCACTGCCACTGCACCCCACACATCCAGTATCTTTAAATCTTACCGGTCACCTAGTAGGACAAAACATTTTACTATTTGTTACAATTATTCAAATATAATTATGGAACATTTATAGCTGGCTACTGATGTGTGTGTTTTATGAGTTATTGACTCCTCATCCAGTGCATTTCAGGTGGAAAATTATCCCTACAATCCACACCTGCTCCATAAAAGGCTCCAGAAACACAACACTTACACAAAAGCATAAAAACAAATGTGCAACACAACCTCTATGATAATTGCTTAATGTCCTATTTTATATGGAACAATATGACAGGCTGGCACAAGCTAGGACATAATGTGCAGCAGACGTTCCATAACACATCCCACAATCACGTGTCATGCTCATTCAAATGGAAATATGTAGTGGACACAATGCAGAAACACTGCTTTTATCAAATGCATTATGTCAAAAGACCCAGAGACTCAATAGAAAACATAGTGAGACATCTGAGACAACAGCACAGAAAGGAAAAGCAATCAGATATTTTTGGGTGGCATGGTAGCTGGTGAGTGGCTTTATGGCCATTTTAGATCACATGCTGTATGTAATTAGCTGCTGAGAACTCAAACCAGCCTTCTGACTCTGGGTGTCAAAACAGAGAGGAAAATGTGTTTGTGTGTGTTATACATCTGTAGCTAAGAGAACAATCTACAATTATTATATGTTTATTTTGTTGATCCTTCCTATAACTAAGATTCTTATTTCATTTATTGTCCATTAAGGATGTCACAATACCAGAATTCTGAAATTCTATATGAAAGTATAGTGAAAGTATAAAATTCCACTGCAAAAAAGTATAATGAATATACCCATATTGTCCTGGGTCAGTCTTAAACATCTTGGGCTGCAAAATAATCCACGTGCACCGAAGACCAGCTCAAATGCACAGCTCGATATGCTTAAGTGAGCAGATTAGCCTTCAAAGTTAAACAGAATAGTTTCCCTGACAATTTAAGGGTCCATAACAGTTGACAGAGCAAGCCATTTCCCAAACTAGAGTCAAATTCAAGGAGTGAAATGGAAAGCACTCTGTAACTGCTAAACAGCGGACATCGCAAAATTTCCATGTGTAACTCCGGTACTATGAAGGAAGCGTCAATGCAATCAATGGGACTTCTTCATGAGGGATAAGCTACAGATCGAAAGGCATTCCTCCACAGAATGACAGGGACAAACATCCACTAATGTGCATGCTAAAAATCATGTGTTTACTGTGTATGCCATTGTTCATTTTCACATGAACATTACATGATCCTAAATCTACATATTAGGTTGTATATTTGTTGCATTTATGCAAACTTTGCTTCACGCGATGACAAAACAAGGAATGAACTTGAAAGTGCATAAGCAACCAGGATTGTTGAATTCAGTTAGTGGGAAGGTAGCCTTTCGTGAATGCTCAAATGCTTTGACGATCAGCTGATAACGTTAATGGAGCAAAGCTGGAAGGGAGCAAGAAAAAAACGGTTTCAATGTAGTTAAGCTAGTTAAATATAATATCCCTCCTTGTCTCTAACACAGACGGTTTGTCTCGAAGCATATGTATGCACCTAGCAGTTAGCTGTGCGGATGGCATGCTTACTGTAGTTAGCCGTGAAGGCTTGAAAATAAGCAATTTGTGGGAGACAACTCATCTGTAGGGTTAGCAAAACGTGGCCCAAAAGAGGCCCACTGTTTAATGTTAACTTTTGGGGGTCAACTGGTTTTCCTTGGGCATTTGACCCACAGGTAAAGTGTCTCCTCCCGCACCAATTCTCTTGTCAACTAGCGCGGGTTGTTGAGGTGCTACACTTGCGATGATGACTTTTTCCATCATTCTTGCAGAAGTATGACATGTTGTAACATATGCAATTAGGGAGCCTTAAGGAAGTGACTGGCCAAACCAAACTCAGATAAGGTAACCACAGACTTTAACTTGCAGTCCCATTGCGCAATCTCTGCCTTAGAAGAGGAGAAAGGATTATATAACCTTATTTTGTACAAATAATTAGGTCGGCAGCTAACTGTTGTCGTTATCCAACAGCAAGTTACTTCGCTGGCTCTACACCAAAAGCAAAGCAGTGGCATGCTACCAGCAGTTGTCCACCCCTACCTTGGCGTTAGCAGATATCTCTTGCACCCCCTTGTCAGCAGCATTTGTGATGATGGGGGTGATGAGGCCCTTCTCTGTCGCTACAGCAATAGAGATGCTGATGGAGTCTAGCGTCTGGGGCCCCTCCTCCGACCAGGTCACATTGACCTCTGGTAGCTCCTAAAAGGCAAAGGTGAGGTCAGATTAGATCAGAGATGGAAGAGGAAAAGACAGCAGATTAGATTTGGACACAGGTGTGAAAAGTGTGTGACCCGCAAGAACCATAAGAGTTCTCTTCCTGTGTCAACCTCTACATTCACAGCCTTCATGAGAGAAGCCATACATATTTCGATATACCTTGTCCTATCCCCATGACTATACAGTATAAGCAATAGGACATAAAGAAATGTATTTCATTAAGCAACTGTGTTGAAAAATAATTTAGCTCAGTGTTTTAATTATTTTGTAATATTTTTTAAACAACCAGACCAAAGGCACTGAATGCAAGATGACAAGACGACATACAGAAAGTGTTAGGCGTGGTGTGCCAGTCCCAAACGTGTCTCACCCCACCAAGAAAAAGACACGCTGCCCACTCAGGTTCACTTTGGAGAACATACACCAGGAGAGATCAGGAATGTTCCAGACCAGGAAAAGAACACACCGGGGGAGCACAAAGGGGTTCTGGAACATTTCCAAGACAGCAGGGAGGGCCAGCCCCACCCCTCCACATCTGCCACTCGTGACTGATCAAGCCGACAATAAGAGCGGAAGAAAAGCTGCCCAAAGGTAAGAGGGACATTAATAAACTAATGGGCTGTGTGTGTTTCTGCCCTTCGTAGGCAACAACGATGAGTCATAAAAGCACCGGAATATCCCGAGGGCAAGACAAAGTAAGCCAGAGAAGCTGCCAGGGAGCCTCAGTTTGTTTCTCTTTTCTGTACGTTGTTCCTGCTTGTAATAAAACACCCTTGAGAATTGCACCCACTACATGTCTTGGTGTTCTTGCTCTGACTTACACTAGACAACTTTCTAAGATATTTAGTAATTTGCTACGGTCATTGGCAGCAACAAACTGTATGACATAAGGAAGTACAGGATTGTGACCAAAGTGAGATATCTAGCGATAAGCAGGAAACAATTTGAGTAGTAGATCTTAAGGATTGAGGTAAGGTAGAGGGGGCATTTACCTAAATAATTTGCTGAGTCTGCAGTCTGCTGTCGTGAATGTAGTGAGGGCCAGTTAACCCCCAGATAAGTGTGATTTATTCAAGAACCTTTTACTGGGTGAAGGATGCCTTGCTGCAGATCAATAACTATTCTGGATTTTGTTTTTTAGTTTCACCCAATTTGTCTACCAAATTAGCGACATTCAATTTGTAAGTAAGGCCCTAATTCACTGCAGCAACTGGACAGTGGACTCTACGGCTGAGATAATGTATGGATCGTCTGAAGCATGTGATGCCGATCTGGTTCATATCAAGCTGCTCGCTCTTATCAAAATCTAGCTTCATCAGAAGAGACCATGTTCTCATATTTGATAGCTGTACTTAGCTGAGATGATGAATTTTCATTTTTGCTTCAAATTAAGTATGTTCCAGAACTTTTTAGGATCAGAACCATTGATGTTTGAAGACTGCAGTGGTGACACATTAGTGATAATGAAACATGGTTGCTTTATCCCAAGACTTGGCTTTGAATCGGGTGGGAGCCTGTACAATTTGGGAAAGATTTAAAGCAACTAATTGGAGGAGTACATATTTTGGTGGGTTGAGCACATCCCAGTTCAGGTTGCTTAGCAACACAAACTCTAAGCAAAGATATGGAGCAACAAGTTCATATAGGGCAGTTAGAGCACAGTCTTGAGCGTTAGATTTCTAAAAGCAACAGCGCAAACTGTCTAGTCAGAGATTGTGATAAAATCCTATATACAATAGAGTCACCAGTCTTCCATTATAGGACTTATCCTGACAAAATTAATTACAATCATTAATGAGAGCCTCTGTGTCTGTTTTTCTAAGCAAGGATTCAGAGCACTTTGGAAGCTATTGCTGTCAGCTCATTATGTTTAGGGAGATATAGTGGACATGCAAAGGCAATAATCCTATAGTTCAGCGATTGCATTGCAAAACTGACAACGTAGTGAATACTTACTCTGAGTGTAGCAGCAGCAGCCTTGATGATGAAATCATTGACAGACACCTTGATCTCAGCTGGAAAGAATTGAGACAGTTGTCAAACACTCAATATCTACAATTCTTGTTGCGCTAAATATCCAAAAACATTTAGAATAATAACAGCAGATTACATGGTTGTGTTCACTTTGAGGGTGTATGATGTGCACTGTGAGGTAGAATCTGATGACAGTAATTATGTTTGTTCAGGACAAAGATTGGACTTCCAGTGGTAGTATTTGTAAAACTTTCATGGAGCTATATTATTTTTCTCCTATTCTCGCCACACTACTGAAGTGTAATGCACAAGGCAGAAAAGACTGGGCAAGAGGAAGTTTGGTGGCAGAGAAAAGGTCAAGTTCAATATTAATAAATTAACAACCCCAGCACCACCTAGAACATTATACAGCAACCCACACGCTCTCAAATACAAACAAATACACTCCCGTTCAAAAGTTTGGGGTCACTTAGACATTTCCTTGTTTTTGAAAGAAATTGAAAAAATGTGTCCATTAAAGTAAAATCAAATTGATCAGAAATACAGTGTAGACATTGTAAAAGTTGGAAATGACTACTGTAGCCAGAAACGGCTGATTTCTAATGGAATATCTACATAAGCATACAGAGGCCCATTATCAGCAACCATCAGTCCTGTGTTCCAATGGCACATTGTGTTTGCTAATCCAAACTTATCATTTTAAAAGGCTAATTGGTCATTAGAAAACCCTTTTGCAATTTTGTACTACTGAAAACTGCTGATTAACAAAGCAATAAAACTGGCCTTCTTTGGAATTGTTGAGTATCTGGAGCATCAGCAATTGTGGGTTCCATTACAGGCTCAAAATGGCCAGAAACAAAGAACTTTCTTCTGAAACTTGTCAGTGTACCCTTGATCTGAGAAAGGAAGGCAATTCCATGCGAGCAATTACCAAGAAACTGAACATCTCATACAACGCTGTATATTACTCCCTTCACAGAACAGCACAAACTGGCTCTAACCACAATACAAAGAGGAGCGGGAGGCCCTGGTGCACAACTGAGCAAGAGGACAAACACATTACAGTTTAGTTTGAGAAACAGATGCCTCACAGGTCCTCAACTGGCAGCTTCATTAAATAGTACCCGCAAAACACCAGTCTCAACGTCAACAGTGAAGTGGCGACTCCAGAATGCTAACCTTCTAGGAAGAGTTGCTAAGAAAAAGCCATATCTCAGACTGGCCAATAAAAAGAAAAGATTAAGACGGACAAAAGAAGCGCCCATCAAGCCAATCCAACTTGTGGGAGGTGCTTCAGTAAGCATGGGGTGAAATCTCTTCTGATACCTCAACAAATTGACAACTAGAATGCCAAAGGTCTGCAAGGCTGTAATTGCTGCAAATGGAGGACAACAGCAAAGTTTGAAGGTCAAAATAATTATTTCAATTAAAAGTCATTCTTTCTAACCTTGTCAACTCTCCTATTCATTATTTCTAACCTTCACTATATTTCCTATTCAAACTCATTTAATGCATGTTTTCATGGAAAACAAGGAAATTGAGCCCAAACTTTTGAACAGTAGTGGTATGACCAAGTTCATTTGACTCTTAGAATAACAGTTAAAAATAAAATAAATGTTTGTCCCCTTGAACTTCTTTGACATTGTGTATGGTCTATCCTGACTCTACGATTTCCTGTTCCGTGTATCCTCCTCCTCCCCCCTTTCTCTTCTCTGCATTGCTCCCTCTCTCATCTCTACATGATCTACCCATGGTGTGGTGGGCAGGGCCTGGTATGGTGTTGATGCTGTTTAAGAGTGCCTGTTAGCGCCAGACCGTTCTGAATGCTTTAAGCGGGATGACTAACGAGCTGACCGTGAAATCGCTGTTCTCCTGAACAATGAGAGCCAGGGAAAACAACCGGACAGAGAGAATCCCTCAACACACACACAACCCTGCTGCTAATAGGAATGGAATGGCCACTCAATGTCTATTTCCTCTGCAGCACTGACACACAGTGCTGAATAGCTTTATCAAAAGAGCAAAATAATAGGTTCATTATTTTATCCCTGGAAATGTAATGCAGAAAATGGGGTCAACATCATTTTGAAAAGGATATAAACAAAGTTGTTTTAACTGTCAGGTTTAGATTTAATGAGGAGATGCTGCATTGTGTTAATCTCTTAAAAAGGAATAATGTTTTTCCCGGAACATGTAAACCGAGAAGGGAAATCTCTGGGACCTGGTGCAACACATTCAGATCGCCAGGGGGCTTTGGACCAAATAAATAAACAAGCTTAGGTGGATGTCATGACGTTCAATATTCTTTCCCTCCCAGTCTCTTCTTACATAGAGTACCTGCACCACCTCTACTGAGAACAGTCATTCAAAAAGTAGCATGCCCAACATGCTCATTTGATTAGTGGAAGGATGAGATAAACAAGGAAGGCACTGAGAGCAGTACTGTCAGGAGCACCCATGCCATACATAATGCCAGACTTGCCTAATAGCATTGCAATATAACAGAAACCACTCGGCCTCCCTCTTTGTCATCTCTTTTCATCTCTCCCCCATAAGTCAGTCTTCCAACCACCTTTCTTAAAAAAAAGAGATATCACCACCAAATATGGCCATGAGCTCTTGAGTGAAGGATGAGATAATGCCATGCAGGGTACACGGTCCCACTGCATTGTTTTCCACCTTTTGGCTCTATACGCTATAGATGTCAAATCAAACCATTCACAAGAGGTTAATGTATAGATTCCATGCATTAATTTGAGGTTATTTGGGTACCTATTGGTTTATCCATTTAGAAATGACAACATATTTCATACATAGTTCCAAAACTCCAAAGGTATCGGGACGCAGGGTTTGAATGTTGTTTCTGATTAGTCAGGTGTGTCCCCTCACATAATGCTGTTGGTGTTGGTCAACATGATGACCCAAGAGGTGCCAACATGACGCAAGAAAGATAAGCTGAGCATTGATATCAACATTGTCCCAATCATAGCCAAAAGCATATGCACAATAACATTTGGAACATCACTAAAAATAAGGACATCTCTGGTAAGCTCAGTAATTGCAAAAAACAAAAAAAAAAATGACAAAAAAAACACACTGTCCGACACATCACAAACACTCTCTGGGGGGTAAGCGTGAGTGTCAGAATCCTTCACAAGCAGAACAACAGAGGATACATTGCAAGGTGCAAACCACTTGAGCGAGGCAGTTATCCTGGATAGATATTAAACATGTACTACAGACATGGCAAGAGGAAAGTGTGGAGGAAAAAGGAACTGCCAAAGATCTACAGCAAGGGACTCTACAGCAAATGCATGAGCGTGCCTACTGGAAACACAACTATCATTATACTTAGTGCCAATTTGAGTTATGTTTGTCCCGCCTCCCTGGACACCTGTTGACATGTTTCATATGTTCAGTACATGTGCTACACAAAAACCTCATCCTGATACTCCTATTGTCATTTTAACATATTGGATTTTACTTCATATAGAGTAGGCTTCTGTTTTTTGGCAGGAATAAAACCATTCTAATCAATCATATTGATGTAATTTTGGCAGTAAATGGGGAAAAAAGTAATAAAAAAATTATCTTTATCTGATTACTTGACAAATACTCCCCCGGTGGGGATGGTGTTCTTGGGGTCATAGGGAGCATTCCTCCTTCTCCAAACACCGCGAGTTGAGTTGATGCCAAAGAGCTCAATTTTGGTCTCATCTGACCACAACACTTTCACCCAGTTCTCCTCTGAATCATTCAGATGTTCATTGGCAAACTTCAGACAGGCCTGTACATGTGCTTCTTGAGCAGGGGGACCTTGCGGGTGTTGCAGGATTTCAGTCCTTCATGGCGTAGTGTGTTACCAATTGTTTTCTTGGTGACTATGGTCCCAGCTGCCTTGAGATCATTGACAAGATCCTCCTGTGTAGTTCTGGGCTGATTCCTCACCGTTCTCATGATCATTGCAACTCCATGAGGTGAGATCTTGCATGGAGACCCAGACCGAGGGAGATTGACAGTTCTTTTGTGTTTCTGCCATTTGTGAATAATCGCACCAACTGTTGTCACCTTCTCACCAAGCTGCTTGGCGATGGTCTTGTAGCCCATTCCAGCCTTGTGTAGGTCTACAATCTTGTCCCTGACATCCTTGGACAGCTCTTTGGTCTTGGCCATGGTGGAGAGTTTAGAATCTGATTGATTGATTGCTTCTGTGGACAGGTGTCTTTTATACAGGTAACAAGCTGAGATTAGGAGCACTCCCTTGAAGAGTGTGCTCCTAATCTCAGCTTGTTACCTGTATAAAAGACACCTGGGAGCCAGAAATCTTTCTGATTGAGAGGGGATGAAATACTTATTTCACTCATTAAAATGCAAATCAATTTATAACATTTTTGACATGCGTTGTTCTGGATTTTTTTGTTGTTATTCTGTCTCTCACTGTTCAAATAAACCTACCATTAAAATTATAGACTGATCATTTCTTTGTCAGTGGGCAAACGTACAAAATCAGCAGATACTTTTTTCCCCTCACTGCACATCATAACTCTGGTTATAGACAGGGTGTTGTATTTCTTGAGGTACTTGATGACATTGTAACTAAAAATTATTAACCCGTACAGAGAAGAAATGTTTAACTGACAAAAAGAAAGCTACCGGCCTGGTCGGGCAAGAGATTGACGAAATACACTTGCCTGACATGTCTTTATTTCAGTCGGACCAGCTGGCCATTGTTAACGTCAGACCCCGGATAGTACTGTAATAACGTGGGTGTGACGTAACTGAAACATAGTAAGGACTGTGTGAGAATTGTCATGCTTTTATGACAGTAACTTTGGGACAATTCTTTTATTAAACTGACAGGAATGGACTAATCTAAAAGTAGCTCTGGGAATAGCCAAGAACCTCATGATAATATTATGATACTTCGGTACCAACTCGATATGCATGGTAATTCTCACGACTCTGTTTGGTTTTTGATTACATACAGTAATTTCATTGCTAACCATGTCTGCTTCAGAGAGACAAGAGAGAGCCATCAGACAACGTATTTGACCAGTCATGGATGTAAAAGTGCTGAAAAAATGTTTGGTTCTGATGCGTTTTGCTCTGCTCTCACCTTTGGCCATCTCTTTACGGAGCTGAATGACAGCCCCTAGGTTACAGTCAACGGTAGCATATGCATGGGGTATGGTTGTCTTGGACTGTGTCAGTCTCTGGGCAATGACACGCCGCACATTAGAGGCCGGAATCTCTGAAAAGGTGCCCTGGGAGGGGAGTGGAGAGAAAAAAGAGGACAGTCAATCTTTTATTTCTGGCTGCATTAACACAGGCAGCATAATTCTGATATTCTTACCAATAATTGGCATTTCAATCAAAACATCACACTTTTCAAATCAGACTACTCAATAGAAAGATCAGCTGGTGTAAACAGCGGCTTAATGGCGCTTCAAAAAAGATCTGCATTCCACACTTAGAGGCTATTTAGATTAGTTCAATTGTTGTTAAAACACTTTCATTTAAGTAACATTAAAATAATATGTAAACAATTTTCAATTCACACTAGCAACAAGAAACGTGGGACAATGAACATTTTCACTTGTATACATTCTATCTATATATCTATATATCTTTTTTTTTTTAATCTCCAAAACAAGTCTCAAAATAAAACATGTCTAGTGTAAAAACATTTGCCTTAATCTGATCTTGTTGTGTTGCTTTTACCATGCTCATTCAAAAGAGATCGATTGGTATTGATTTTGTGGAACCAAAAATAGGTGATGGTGGTGTGTTGTGTCATTTATTGCAACCACTCGTTGTAATGGTCTTGGAAATGCAATACTAATTAAACTGATTCACATGCAAGGCACTATAATTGGTACATTTTGGTACACATGACATATAATAGCGATTACAGCTAAATGACTTATCAAATCATATTTTAATACGTATTTTCTCTGCACATTCTGTTGTAACCTGTTCAACAGTAATGCTACATTTATTATGAAATAATCATAAAAAATAAGCATCCTTTTTGTCCAAGGTTTGGAGAGGAGAAATATATTCACCTATCAACCTAGAGTGTAAAATATTAAAAACATTTTAGTAGTATTCGATTGCGGTTTGAAGCCTGTTCGATTGGGGTTTGAAGCCTGACATAAAAGTATAAACACGCCAGCCTGAACAAAACGTGGCTTTTATAGCCAGATCTGTTACAAACGACTAGCATAATGGGGACTACATATTGTATATGGTGCAGTAAAATGGCAGAATGTTATAATATAGTAAAGTATTGGAAGATTTCCAATAATTTACTATATTAAAGTCGACCAAAATATTGCTACAAGTCCTGGTAATCTCAATGAAACTATTGTGGTGGGAATAGGCTCATAGAGGGAGTTTAACCAGGCAAGGTAGAAAGAGAGTGAGAAAGTGAGTATGCGTGTATACAATGGTGCCGTGGATTTTGCAGCAAAGACATCCTTTAGAAGCCCAGAGTAGACTAGACTAACCTTGAGGTGGTCCCTGCTTTTCTCAGACTCCTTACACACCTGTAAGCCATGAGGAGTTAAGAACAGTCGTTCCTAACTGCTGTTAGTGTTAGCGCGGTTTGCGCTCTGTGTACTCACCGGTGCTCCTGGTTTGCCAGGTATAGACTGAGGAGGGTACATGGGCCTGCTGCCTGGGGGAAGTGGGGCAGCTGTTGCCATCGGCCTCTGTGCTGGGGCTGATTGAACCGGAGCTACCTTTGAATCAGGGAACTTTTTCAGGAGATTGAGGGCATCTCTGTAGAGAAAATCATGGCAGAACATTCAACAAAAAAACTACTAAAATTCCCACAAAGCAAGTACAATTTCAACAAGCCCAAACTAATGCAGGCTATGCACACAGTATGTGGGAGGGTGGATCTGAGACCTGAGATTTGAAGCAGTTTGAAAAAACTTACTGGTGAGCCAATCCTCTGACATCCTGCCAGTTCCAACATGCATACGCACAAAGTAACTCATAATGCAAATAAAATCTACAGTCATTCTGCTCTCACACACTTGTTGGCAGTATGAGAGCAGATACAAAAACACCTGTGTGTAGGTAGAAAGGCACTAGGCAGCCATTTACGGTCTGAGGAAAGCATAAATTATGTACTTTTTATCCCAGCATAAACATCAAACTCTGGCCTTTCCTGAGTGACTGGACCTATTGATATAGACGGTTCGTGACTTGGGGAGGGGGGTAATTTCCCTCACGTTTCCCAACCTAAAAACTCCCACCAAAATTGGGCCTGCAGCTGAAGAGTGTAAACATTAGGAAAGGATAAGCAATGCGCTTTTAAAAACTAGGTTAAGTATTCTGAATCAGAATGAGTTTTATTGCCAAGTAAGTTTCACAACAAACTAGGAATTTGTTCTGGTCCGTTAGTGCAGTAATTCTGTATAAAAGAAATAAAAACAAATAAGAATGGTGGACTGAATGGTGGACTTAATAAATTACTAAAAAATATACTAAAAAATATGTAAGGTGCAAGAATTGTCCAGTTGAGGGCTGTGTGTATATGTGGGGAGGGGTTCTAGAATTGTCCAGTTGAGGGCTGTGTGTATATGTGGGGAGGGGTTCTAGAATTGTCCAGTTGAGGGCTGTGTGTATATGTGGGGAGGGGTTCTAGATTTGTCCAGTCGAGGGTTGTGTGTGTAAGTGGAGAGCGGACTATAGTCAGTTTGGCTCCGGGGGCATGTTCATGAGGCCTACTGCTGTAGGAAAGAAACTGTTCTTGTGGCGAGAGATTTTGGTCCTGATGGACCTCAACTTTCTGCCAGAGGGGAGAGTTCTGAATAGTCCATTTCCAGGGTGAGAGGGATCAGCCCCAATCTTTGCCGCTCACCTTCGCGTCCTGGCAGTGTGTAGGTCTTGTAGAGATGGCAGATTGCAGCACAACCACCCTCTCTGCAGAGTGAATGATTCGCTGCAGCCTGCCCTTGTCTTTGGCAGACAAGGACAGGCTGTGATGGAGGAGGTCAGGATGGACTCAATGATGGCAGTGTAGAAATGCACCATCATAGTCTTTGGCATGTTGATCTTTTTCAGCTGCTGCAGGAAGTACATCCTCTGCTGTGCTTTCTTCGTGAAGTGATGTTCAGCTCCCACTTGAGCTCCCGGGCGATGACGGTGCCCAGAAAGCGAAAGGACTCCACAGAGTTGACTTGGGAGCCACCCAGGGCAATGGGGGGGGGGGGGGGGGGCAGCTGGGTTTCTCCTGAAGTCCACAATCATCTCCACTGTCTTTAGGGCGTTGAGCTCCAAGTTGTTCTGACTGCACCAGGACACCAGATGGTCAATCTCCCACCTGTAGGTAGACTCGTCTCCATCAGAAATAAGTCACATAAGGGTGGTGTCATCCGCAAACTTCAGGAGCTTGACAGAGTGGTGACTGGAGGTGCAGCTGTTGGTGTACAGGGAGAAGAGTAGGGGGGACAGGACAAAGCCTTGGGAGGAGCCGGTGCTGATGGTCAGGGTGCTTCCCCAGTCTCACATGCTGTCTCTGGTTGGACAGGAAGGCTGAGAGACACCCGCATGTTGAGTCATGCACTCCCAGTTGGGATAGCTTGTCTTGGAGCAAAGCGGAAATTATGGTGTTGAATGCGGAACTGAAGTCCACAAACAGGATTATTGCATAGGTTTCAGGGGAGTCCAGATGCTGGAGGATGAAGTGAAGAGCCATGTTGACCACATCAGCCATATACCTGTTGGCTCTGTAAGCAAACTGCAGTGGGTCTAGTAGGGGGTCGGTGATGGTCTTGAGGTGGGACAGCACTCGTTAAGTCCTGTGATCCTTGGCTTCTTGGGGACTGGGATGATGATGGAAGACTTGAAACAGGCCGGGATGCAGCCTGTCTCCGGTGAGGTGTTGAACACAGCAGAAAGCTGATCTGCACAGTGCTTTAGGGTGGATGGGGAGACACCGTCAGGCCCTGCTGCTGTTCGGGGATTCTGTCTCTTAAATAGTCTGTTAATGTACCCCTCCAGGATTGAAAGTTTCATTGTAGTGGTAGAGGTGGGGTGGATTGGGATGGGTGATTGTGAATGGGCCCCGATGATGGTGGTTGGTGTTGATGGGTGGACACACTGGGAGAACGTATGTTGTCAGGACTGCCCATTTGTCTTTCAAATCCGCAGTAGAACTCATTCAGGTCGTTGGCAAGTTGCAGGTCATTAATGGAATGAGGGGATTTAGGCTTGTAGTTGGTAATCTGTTGGAGGCTCTCTAAACAGAAGCAGAGTCGTTGGTCGAGAACTGTTATTTTAGTTTCTCCCTGTACAGGTGCTTGTCTTCTTTCAATGCCTTACCAAAGCTGTATTTAGCCTCTCTGTCAGAGAGGCTAAATTCTCCAGTCAGACAAGCAGTCCAGACAAAAATATCTGTATATCTGTGTGAATTACGGCTGTCCCCGACAATTTACTTCTCCCCACTAAGTCCAGAATCTTATCTAATTGACAAGTCAAAATTTAAAACATAATATTTATTTAAATAAAACCTCCCTCAAATGGGCCTACTACAAAATGTGAAAATCTTACATGCTATAAAAATAAGAGCAAATGGTTGTACAGAAATTATTAAAAACAAACCGGAAAATTAAAAAAAATTATTTGTGCTTAATTAAAATAAATGAACAGCAGCTGTAATAGTCCCTGTACTGCCAGGAAAGGCCTAGACGTTGATTGATTGGGCTATTACATTACAGTGATTATAGTCTTAACATACTTGAACATTGAGAAATAAATATAGCCTTTCCCAGGAAACACAACAAATATAGGCAATTGCACAATTTATGCCAAGCACATCTTATTGCTTTCACATCTCCCCACTCTTCCTTCTGCGTCAATAAGCTACAATCCTACCTCCGCACAAAACCATGCTGGTTACCAGACAGGCGTATTTACACCCAGGGATTTTGCATTTGTCAACAACTTCCATAAATCTAGGCTCATTTTGGCTGTGATTCTCTACAACTTATTTTGTATCAAAAAATAAGCCTCCTGAATGAAGAAAAGTAACTTGATGTTTGCAGAGTTTGCATTAAACTTTTTTTGCATCACTTACTGCGGTAATGAAATGCTTCCATACAACAGATCTCTTAGGCTTTTAGCCTAAATTAGGTCAAATAAACTACCGCTACATTAGTAGGTAGACAAAATCTTTGGTTCCAGCTTCAAGCTTAGGTAGTGTGTGCAACCATAAACTGTGGATAAATGAATGGGAAGTTTGGCATTAGGCTAGGTCTCATTAAAATACATTAAAATTCAGAAAATTTGTTATGAAATTAGATTTGTATTAGTGTCCCAACATTGGTGTATATAACCACATGCAATTTCAGTAGCAATTTTATTTTTGGATGATAGGGTATCTGGATTGTCTCACACAACCATGTGATTACACATAGAAGAGCTTGGCAATGGAGTAGTCAACTGAGACAGGCGGAAATTAAGACAGGTGTTGCGTATCCATGCTATTGCTCCACCAAAATTATTAGCAACAGCCTACCGACTAAACAATGACTAGCTGACTGAGCAGGGTGAGCCCTAGTTTGAATGACGTCATTGAAGACCTTTGGCATTAACAAGAGAGGGATTTGTGGAGTCAGGTCACTAACACTACCACCAAGCCGCTCACTGTGTGGCCTAAGGATAGAAGAGACTGACTATAGGTGATTCCATAAATTTTTCCATGTGTATGAGTCACAACAACACTGTAGGCAGAGAGATATAGTGAGAGTGATATATATAGTGAGAGAGAGAGAGAGATTTTTGATTTTAAAAATACCTTTATTTGCCCATTTAACAAACAATTTCCACAAAATATTCAATCAAATCACACATACGTATACAGTAATATTATCATTAGTATTACCACACAATACTTCTCTGCGCTTAACCCCCAACCAACACAACCCACACAGTCATCAACACAACTCTTTAAAAAGTCAGAAACAACACCCCGTCCTC
>JACXGI010016584.1:0-15718 GCA_016801175.1 Esox masquinongy
GATGGTCACAAGCCATCAAACAAAGCCGAGCTACTTGAATTTTTGTGCCAGGAGTGGCATAAAGTCACCCAACAGCAATGTGACAGACTGGTGGAGAGCATGCCAAGACGCATGAAAGCTGTGATTAAAAATCAGGGTTATTCCACCAAATATTGATTTCTGAACTCTTCCTAAGTTAAAACATTAGTATTTTGTTGTTAAAAAATGAATATGAATTTGTTTTCTTTGCATTATTTGAGGTCTGAAAAAAAATCATATTTTTTTGGTGATTCTGTTTTCTACAAATAAATACCCTAAATTAAAATATTTTATTTCGAATTTGGGAGTAATGTTGTCAGTAGTTTATAGAATAAAACAAAAATGTTCATTTTTCTCAAAAACATACCTATGAATAGTAAAACCAGAGAAACTGATAATTTTGCAGTGGTCTCTTAATTTTTTCCAGAGCTGTATACTGGCCACGATCCATATTCCAGATTTTAAGTCAGATATTGTTGGTTTTGCTCAAGCAGCCGATAGGTTTAGCAGTGTTTGAATTATACCGGACTTTAAAGCAGCAAGGATAGTCTGTAGCTGACGTCAGTGTTTATCCATCCTGTCAGGTTCTAAAAGGCATGCGCCTTATTGGCTCTGTATTTAGACAGCTAATTAGTCAGTTCATCCAGTATTACTGGCAATTCCAACACATAAAAGGGTGCATTTGTCTTTAAAACACATTTGTGCATTCATTCTATACTATGGTGGTTACATATTATTAAAATAACAAGTCATTTCAAGGTCCTACCCCAATAATAATAGTAATAACTGGATTGTTTCATTTGAAAACTATCCATAACATCGATTCCTTAGAATGGAGGTAAAATGACAGTAGCTGAAGGCAGAAAACCGTTTAGTTATATTTGTGTTTTGCAAAGGTCATTCACTATTTACTTACCATCTAATTCCCTTCGGCACAGACTTACTAACCACTAACAGTATTTATTTATTCTGACTGTCAACCCCATTGCATTCCCCCCGAGGTGCATTTAAGAGGAAAATGACCATAGGTGTTGTCCTGATCGTTTCTGTCTTGGGATTATGTGGAGCCTTTCAAGGAGTTGCCTCTCTGTTTTCTTTAGGTGGAATCATTGATTGCTTTTTCCAGCTTTTAAGGCCACATTCCCCAATCATTAAGAATAGAACCTATGACTGTCAGAATTTGTCTACAATCCCAAAACACAATGCTACTGTATGTGAAGTTGTTCATTTGCTGTCTCTGTATGTGTCCACCCCCCCTCCCTCTGTACTTTTTTATCTTCTGTACCTCTCTCCGTCTTTCTGTTTAATTCAAAGCTGATATATTGGCATTCGAAACATTGGATTACATTGCCGAAGCCAAGTGGAAAAAAAGAAAGATAAAATAAATAATAAATAAAAACAGTGGATGAGAAAAAAACATCAGAAATTCTAATTAAACAGTAAATGCACATAAATAATTTGGAAACGCATTTCAAATGTTTTATTATAACTCTTTCTATTTCCATTGTTCGTCTGTGTTGAGGAAATGAGGGTAAATGGATACTCACTGGCATTGCTAATTTAAAACTGTCCACATTGTGAGAGTTCAATGATGCAAGTGTGTACTATACTCTATACTTGTTTTAGCGCCTCACTGTTCATGGCCGGTTGGAGCAAATTTAACTGGAGAGTCTATAGCACAACTCCATAATAAAATAGCTTTAAGGTAACACACACACCCAACCACATGCAGACACACACACACACACACACACACACACACCTACACACACACACACAGACGCACACACACATACTGTGTAATGAAATAGCCCAACTATTGCAATGTAGGTAACTTGACATCTGTGTCTCATAGTTAGTTAATTCCCTTCTGTGGTTCCATGGAGAGTGTCTCAGAGTTTTTGTCAAACACCATTAGCACTATTCATTCTGCAACAGCAGGTATTTTGACATGCGTCCTGTTCTGCAGTCTCACAGCATTTTCGCCAGGATAAACAGGGAGATATTCGTCTGCAGCTCAAATCCCACCCAATAAACTATACAGTGCACTACATTTGAACAAATTCCTTTAGGGCCGTGGTCAAAGGTAGTGCACCATGTAGGGAATAGAGTGCCATTTGAGACACAACTCATTATTATTATTTTTTTCAAGCAGTGGTGTTGTTGGCCACAGAACTGTCTGTGGGCTGGTTTTAACTAGGGCATTTTACTATCCTTGTTCACTGCTATGGAAATTGAGAGCACAGCAATTCAGCTGGTTCTGTGTCTACTGTTCAATATTGTATGTATAATGTATAAACGTATTCAGTAAAAAAATATCCTTTGCTGAGAACCATATTAGTTTCATAAGGCGGTACATTTAATACCGGGGTGACTTCTCAGACGCTAAGAATCGGGACACGGAATCAGGACAACACATTTGGAATGAGTTGTGAATAATTAAAGTGTGACAGTGTCATAATAACAGCATAATTAAATGAAAGTTGAAGAAGCAGTTCGGGATCTTGAACAAGTACATATGTGTAACATACATTGGAATATATTTAATCACTGGAATTGCTGTGCAGCGTCAGAATATTAAAATCTGCATGAGAATGTTCAAATGTGAATGTGTGGCATTTGCATTGGAGCTACACAGTATGGGAGCCGTAGTGGAGATGTTTTGGTTAGATCTTACTCCCCCTTTGAGTTTTTAGGGCCTCTCTGGCAATTTGTCGCGCTAAAAAAGCTCTTCTCTGCCCAGCAAGCTGTTTGCATGCAACAGAGATTTAATTTCCTCCCATGCCAGCACAGACTGTTTATTTCTGAGAGTGAGAAAAAAAGAACGATAGATGAGAAGAAAAAAGCGAGTGAAGACAGAGAAAGGAAGGAGAGGGAATAGACACAGGATAGGGACATAGGTATATGCTTCCGGACAAAAACCATGTAATAGTAATGAGCTTATCGACAAAACAATCTAACTTGAAACTTGTATACTTTTTCTCCAACTAGGTCAGAGAACTTTGATTCTCTCGCTTCCATAAGCACAGCCGTGGTTTCGCTCCACTGAAAATTGTTTCTTGAGGAACTCAAGTGTAAAGCCAGCTACTACTTGCAAATTTTACAAGACCAAAAAGAATAATCCCCAGAATCCACCTGGGCAACAGGTTGAAGACATCTCTGCCTGAGTATACAGTCTGTTCTAACTTTAGCTGTGCAACAACATCCTTTTCACAGACGTCTACCGTGTCATTTTATCGAGTGCTTTTCCCAGATGTCCATAACGGAGCCTGGGTAGTTGGGATTGTGACCCCGGGTCAGGGTGTGTGGAGGTGACCTGGAGGTCAGGTCAGCCTGAGGTCCAGACAAGCCTGCTGGTCTCCGTCCATTTATTAGCACTCTGAGGAACACGGAATCCCTCTCTAGCGTAGGCCGAGGTAGATGAACGTTGGGTCGTCGAGGAGCCGGTGAGGTCACAGCAGGGAGTGTGGGCTCCAGGTTCTGCCGCAGTGGTGGCAATTTTTGTCAGTCTACATTTTCCTTGCAGAGTGTCTTGTGATGTTAAAAGCCGACGCTGCTCCCAAAATTACAGAATCATTTGTTTGTTTTTGTGCATTCTAAACCTGTGCTTTCTCTGGCACAGGAAATATAATGCTCCCTGTCTATTTCCAACACAAAATGTAGGAAAACAGGGGCTGAACATTCTGAACATCTGCTGACATCTTTGGGGAAAAGCTGTTCTAGGTTTCCTCTTCAGTCAAAGAACTACTGAGAATTCCTTATAACCCATCCTTGAAATGGAGATGATAGCGAAGCTATGAAAAGCTACAGCTGATTAAGTCCTTGTTCTAAAGTCCTTATTATCTCATGTAATGTGTCATACTTGTACAAGTAGGTCTGTCTGTAAAAGGCATTTCTGTTCGGTCCATATTTCCTGGCAGCAAGTGGAGCTGAGTTTTGAAACTGTATTTCTGTAAGTCACCAGCTGATAGCAACTGATGAAGATAAACAGTCAGCCAGGCTGACAGATTGGACTCGTAGGTCTCCTGACAAGCTGTCGCGAGCCCTTTGTTAGAGACGTGACATAAGTTCTATTTTAGAGGGTGTCGGAGTACAAGGCAGGAGAGAGTGAGAGGAGCAGGAGGAGATGCTCTTAAAAACACATAAAAACACACATAGACACACACGTGTGCTCTCTCGCATGAACACACAAACACACACGCACACACACACAGGACGCAGCCGGATGGGACCTCAAGTCACCTTGCTGTATGTGCCACTTTGTACCTGCCACTTTAAGTGCACATAGCTCGGCTTCTTCACGTCTACTAAAAGCGGGGCTATTCCCACATGCCAAGCCCAGGCAGACCTCTATGACAAAGGGCCTTTCTTTCAGCACACAAATCCATATTTCACAAGCTCTTTCCGTTTCCTGCCTCCGCTATCTTGATTCCTGATGTATTCATCAACCTTGTGTGCTTTCATACTAACACAATTGTAAAAGTTACAGACAGGACACCGGCGCAGGGAGAACAGAGGACTTTCAGTGAAAAGAATTTAGACGCAACATATCTAAACTAGAACAAGAAAACAAAACAGAACAACATTATATATGGAATGGAACACAAAATAATGAACAACAAAAAGTGATGGGGAACACAGGTGAGGGCAATAACAAGAACAGGTGTCCGTGTCTCCAAATGAGGGAGACAGGGAGTTTGATCCCCCATGCCAGGATGAGACATGAACTATGACTAAGGGATTTTGATTGCCCCCATCTGCCATTGTTTGTTTGAGGAGAGATGATTGTGTGTCTTAATGATGTTAACAGAAGAGAGGGAGGTTGCAGCTTTTTTATTTATTCATCTGGCCCAATAGAAATTCACTTTTAAGGCGTGCTTTGCATACACCCAAAATATTTGTGATAAACAAATGTTGTGATACACTACTAGTCCACAATTACTGCAGATATATTATGGAAATGTTTTGATACTACACAGTTCAAAGGCACCAAATACCATCTCACTAAGATGCCACATCAGTCCAACCAACACAACCAACTGAACGTCTCTGTCAGTTAACCGCTGCTAGCAAGCCAGCTAACTATTCTGTGGAGATAAAAGTGACACAATTCATCAAACGTAAAAAACAATGGAAAAAAAAAAATCGTTGGGTTTGTGGTATTTTTTTTTTGTAAAATAGGGGTTAGGGTTAGTATGGTATGGGCTAGGGTTAGTATGGTATGGGTTAGGGTTAGTATGGTATTGGTTAGGGTTAGTATAGTATGGGTTAGGGTTAGTATGGTATGGGTTAGGGTTAGTATGGTATGGGTTAGGGTTAGGTTTAGTATGGTATGGGTTTGGGTTAGTATAGTATAGGTTAGGGTTAGTGTGGTATGGGTTAGGGTTAGTATGGTATGGGTTAGGGTTAGGTTTAGTATGGTATGGGTTAGGGTTAGGGTTAGTATGGTATGGGTTAGGGTTAGTATGGTATGGGTTAGGGTTAGGGTTAGTATGGTATGGGTTAGGGTTAGTATAGTATGGGTTACGGTTAGTATGGTATGGGTTAGGGTTAGTATGGTATGGGAGTCATACATTAGTTCTATGGTACGTATCCATCTGGGATGCTTTTGCGATAAAGATGCCCAGGTACAAACACAAAGGGCCTTTAGAACACTAAATCACAGGAATGACACTGGCATTAACACGTTTCTGTCAGTTCTGCTTCGTTAGACATGATGGACAGAGTGGTTCTGTCCTGACTGACTGTTTATCTTAGCACAGCAACATTGGCTGTACACGTTTAGCATTAAAGATGTGCCTGAAATGTAAGCTATACATACTCATTTGATGTCTAGCTCTCTTCGGTTATTAAGTGATTTTTATCATTTTGGGGATTATGAAGTTGTTCAGAAAACGATTATTATCCATGGATAGGAGGCGGTTACAGGACAGGGCTGCCATTTCATGATGCATTCCAGCAACACCTTGTGGTAGGTCAGGTGCCTGCATGCTCATCATGGTTGCTGGATAAAGAATGTATTCTCCTCAGCAAGTGTGCACCAGCGAAAACATCCTGGCTGAGAGAGCCGTATGGTAATAATCAGCACCTGTTGTGAAGCTGTTGCAGTGAATCAAGGTTGCAATCACAAATTGGGCATCACATAAAGCATCAGGAGTGAATTAAATTGGCGTAAAATATGACAAAGAAAAAAAACAAGTAGAGTAAAGGTATTATTATTGTCCTGTGGAGATATATAAGGTCAGAAAGACAATATCATAGCAGGGCTCAGAAGTGCAACTTCAAACAGCAGACTATTCCATCAACCACAGCTGGTCTCCCACTGAGATCAATTCCGTAAGCTACATTTATTATTTCCAAAGGGGAAGCTATATTTTGTCCTTAATGTTAAGACAACACCACTCTCTGCCTCATACCCTTTAGGTGGATTATTGTACAAGCACAATAATTTCACAAATTAGCTATCAATCATTTGGTTTCTCAGCCTCGGGGCAATGAGTTTTCACATCTGTTGCAAAACAGAAACGCTGCTTTATTCCGGTGCGTTATTCATGAGTTACGGTCTACCACCGATGTAGTGCACCGCATTCTATTACTGATATAGTGCACTATCTTAGACCGGCGCTCACTGGGCTTTGTTTAAACGGAGGGGATGGGGTGCCATTTGGAACAGAGACGCTGTAATTAATTTTGCCTTCTGAAACATTCAGCAAACCCTGCAGCAAAACACAAATGACACAGTCATTGCAAATCTCAAAAATGTGAATTATAATGTGGCTCCTCGTGGCCCAGGGCGGCCCACCAGCCTCAGCCCCTGACTTTGGCAAACGTGTACTGCAGCAGCCCAAGGTTTTGAATCTGGCCCACTGCTCTTTCAGCAAAAACATTTTTTTTTCCCAGTTTCCAATCACAATAAACTATATAAATGCTTAAAAATGTTTCTTGTAATGCAATAAACTGAAGGTTCAAAAAGTTCAGAAAGCGTTCTGACAGACAGTTCCAGGTTAATGAGCATATATGGTGACTGGGTTTCGTCACTGGCCACTTATCCCGGATAGACCTCACAGTTATGGTCAGAAAATGAACAGGAAATGACTGCCAACATTTGGTGTGGTTTGTTTGGTGCGCCTCTCTGTATCCTCTCCATGTATCTATCCTCCCGCAGGTGCCCGGAGTGATTCCATTATCGAGAGAAAGATATGTCCCATTCTCAGAGGTGAACCGAGTTGATGAATTCAATCAGTATTCTCCCACATGGAGAGACAGATAACACAACAGCCGTGAGACCCACTACAGCAGCGGTGACATGGCACATTGTGAACCGATAGGATCACATCGCATTTAATCTAATTACATTTCCGACGGCCTGTCTGAAACGTGCGAATAACTGAATTTCAAGCCACACTCATGCGGAGAGAGAGGGACCTTGGAGCTCCCCAGTCAATCAGCGGAATGACCCACACCCCACGCCCCATCTGTCCGCCTTGTCTGTCCTCAAAATCTCTCTTCCCTTGCGTGTGGATGGGATCGTGCATCTATGCTTCTGTGTGTGTGTGTGTGTGTGCGCGTGTATTTTTTGTCTACCCCATTTTTTATACTGTTCTCTCCATTTCAGTTAAACTCCCAGGCAGGCCAAACGGTCACTTATTTTCTTTATTTACCCATATGCTTCTAATCTAAAGTAGCACACTACTTAGGCAACACAATGCCGATTAGGATGCACTCCAAGCCCTGTACTCATATCTTAACGCTTCCCAATTCAATTTTAAGGAAATGTGACACCACCACTCAGGCCTTGTCTGTCAGGGTCCTCGATTTGAAACTGGGTCTGATAATCTTCCATGGGCTTTCTCATCTGGCTTCGCCCCCTCTCAGTGGAGGCTGGAGCCAGCTGCTTGGTTATTCTGTCCAACATACAGTGTCCCAAATGGTGCCCTTTTTTCTAGCATTACCCCATGGGCCATGGTCAAAAGTAGTGCACTATGTGGGGAAAAAGAGGTCTAGCCAAATGCTGACAGGTCTCTGCGTGAACAGGAGGCAGCTGTACAACGCTTTATCCAGCTGTCACTGACTGTGCCCCGTGACTTTATGCAAAGCAGATCTCCCCGGTGGGTCACAGTAATTGCTGTGACTCAAAAGCAGAAGTGATACTGTACCATGAAATGAAGAGACCAAGACCTGAAGCTTGCTGGGGCCTTTGGCGTTAAAGAGCTCATGCTCTTGAGCTTTGACTAAGGAACTTGCTTTCAAACGTGTTAGCAATAAAAATGAATGCACGGAATTAAGATGCTGTCCACAACCTACTTTTAAAGTTGAATTTCAATTTTTTTTTAATTTTTCTATTTATTTTTTTACTCTAGAGAACGTAAATGCATTTGTTGGTGAATCTCAATGTAGCTTTTGTTGGCCTGTGTGGTAAAAATATTTTCTGTGACAAATGCGACAAATGCATGCGAATGTATGAATTATGGCTGTCTAGCCTTTAAACAACTCTTCCTACTATTCCTGTTTTGTACCTCTAGTTACCCTCACGCTGCTACTAACCATTCCTATACAGAGCAGAGAATGCAGTGCCTTCCACTCTCTTGCCAGCTAAATCCCACACACAGAAGTGGAAAGGGGAGGTGAGGGAGAAAGAGAACAGTTCCTTTCCTCAAGCTCTATCCGTCAGCAACCAGCCATTTGTCCCATAGAGATGAACAGAAGTATGTTCACCCAATGAAGTCACGTCTTAACTAAGTCACTGCACTAGACTGTACTAAAACCTCTGTTCATCTTTCTGCATGGAAATGCTGAAGCTCTAAATGTGTACCTCAACTGTAAATCCACCTATATTATATATCCACTGTTCATCACCCATAAATATATAATTTCTTAACAATGTGTTTTCCTGTCCTCGCTTTCCCCTACTGTAACAGCTGCTGCCCGCCTCCTGCCACCTCTGACTTTGTCGGATAAGGCTTCATTCGGACCACATTGTAACGGACCACATTTTGTAAACTAAAACCGTGTGGTCTTTCAGTTATTGGGCAGATATTTGTCTCAACAAGAGAAACGCAATATCCTTGAGAGTAACAATTCTCAAGTCCCCGATGCATGTACATCACAGAACCTTAGCGACGCCGCCCCGTACTAATCGTTTAATCAAAGTTGTCATCCCAAACAGACTTGTCTTTTTCATCCCCAAACTGCTACTTTCTATGCAATGTGCACTCATCTACTGGTGCTATTTTTAGACTGACTCACTAAAAAGTGATAGATTCAGGAAGAGTTTTCTGAGTTTTGAGAGATCATTTGAGAGATGCGCTCGCACTTCACTGCTACTCCATGTATGTCCTCTGCCAACTGTTTTGCTAGCTAGCTTAATAATCCTACAATATATTGTTGATTCATTTTCCGGGTCACTTGCTTTTTTGGTCAGATTGCATTCTGACCACCTCTTTCAAGCAGGCCAATGTGTGCTTATTTGTTGCACACCAGGTGTAAATGCTCCATGATTTGTTTAAACCATTAAACAAGCTAGGTGTGAAAGCAACCTAAAGGTTATAGCAACGGGCCCTCCCTTTACGGTCCCTGGTTCGAAACCCCAAGCTGACAAGGTAAAAAAAAAAATCTGTTATGGGCCCTCGAGCATGGCACTTATTAAATCGAATTGCTTCAGCATGTTACCATGGCGGCAGCCTTAGGTGGAAAGTGGAATGAGTAGTTCTTTGCCACTTAAAAAAAATGTATTTAGAGAAATTGTCATAGGGCTGTAAATACTCTGAAACACAAGTCAATCTCGCATGACATTTCCCAACAGAGATTGGACAGTGTGCAATGGAATCAATGACACCCTTAATATTTCCTTTATCATTGCCCACCAAATAACCAGCAGAGGTGAACATTTTGAATAACTTGCTTCTCATGAGATTCAATAGCCGCAATGTGCCAATTAGACAAAGATATATTTTCATATATACTTGAAAAGAATGTGATGAAAGAGGACAGTTGTTTGCTGCAAGAGCAGTGATGTGGACTGGAATCTATGGTGAGGCAGTACATGTGGCGCTGGCACGCCCTCAACTGCATCAGTGTGGCACGAACATCCCCAAGAGAAAGCACTGGCAGGTGCCAGAACATTCCAGAGGCAGTGAACAAGGCCAGCCCCACCCCCACACAGCTGCCTCCCATCAGAGTGTTGTTGAGACAGACATGAAAAGGCCCCAGGAAAGCAGCTCTGGGGGGGGGGGTTTGGGAGCAGAGGAGGTGCCAGAGTGTGATGCCAGACGGTGCCCTTGAAACTGCTTTGCCCCAACGATGGTTCGTCTCC
The DNA here is from genome assembly GCA_016801175.1 of Esox masquinongy. NCBI lineage: Eukaryota > Metazoa > Chordata > Actinopteri > Esociformes > Esocidae > Esox > Esox masquinongy. The sequence goes on from JACXGI010016584.1 coordinate 10,331, forward strand.
ATCCTGTTTGTGAAAGACAGGTGGAAATGAAAAGCGCAGAGGCCACCCTGAGTACCGACCACCTGCACCCGTTCCCCCAACGGCGCCACCGTGAGGCCCCCCAGAGATGACGCCGGCTCCCGTCCTGAGTGGTTCGCCTTTTGATTTTGATTCCACTACTCAGTGCCACTGGCAATGTTGGAAGTAAAATGCCCTCCAGTGCCCTGAACACTGGTACCGCGTCCATTCCCAGAGGCAGTAGCTTCTGCTAGTGGAACAAAAGTGTTAAAAAAAAATACAAATCTTACATGGTGTATTCTGTCTTTTCTATAATCATGATTTTATCCTGTGAACCTCACTTGGTAAGAGCATGGTGCTTCAAACTTCAGGGTTGTGGGTTTGAATACCTGTCAGAAAGTCTATCCACTCCCTACTGTAAGACACTTTGGATAAGAGTGCCTCCTAATTGTGAATGTAATTGTTTAATTGATACATATTTGTGATTGACATAAAAATACAGTTCATACTACACAGCAAATGATAAATATACAGAGAGCAAATGGTTAATGTTCATATTAATGCAATGTTTCCTATGTAGCGCAAAAGAAGGAACATTATAAGGAGGCCTGGGCCAAAATGCCCACTTTGACAAGATATATTTCAATAATGCTCTTAACTACAAATACCAAATATTTATAAACAATCTTTCCTCCAAAGGACAAATTAGTTAATTCAATTTTGAGAAAATTGGACAAAAACATGTCCATTTTTATCCTGCTTTCGTGAGAAATCTGTGTTATCTGATACACATCGCCAGAGACAAGCCACCATCTTTATCTACCTCTGTGGGGCAGCTTCTGACTCAGTCTGTCGACACTTTAATTACACCTTTCTCATCTCAAATCAACTGTGGCTCTGAACGCTGCCGGGTCCTCTGAGCTCATCTATGATATGTTATCAACACTCACTCACACACACACACACACACACCTAACAACCTGTCTCTGTTAACTGGGCTGTGTCCATAGGGCACATGTAGGTGTCATGTATCAGGGCTGTCATCAGCAGCCATCTAGGGGTATTGTTGGGGATATTTTCAGATGGCACAGAGCAGGGATACAACACATCAAGAAATTCAGTATTTGCTTTTTTTCTTACTTCACCGGCCTTTTATTTTTTATTTAATTCAGATTCTATGGTCGCCTCCCTCTGTTTTTTAAAGAAAATGTTTCACTTAAAGGCAAAATGGTACAGAGCAGAAAAAAGCTTACAGTCCCATTTCTATTTCTTTTTTCTTTTTCAAAAATTGTATTCAGGGCTATGGACAAGTTTTTTTATGTTGAAACTCAGGTTGAATGAATTGATGTTAGTATTGTATTGAAGGAAAGAGGTTCGGGCTAACTGGCCTTCTTGAACAGAACAGGCCTTCTTGAACATCTGTAGCATTCTTGAACAGAGAAAAGTATAAAGTGGATATATATATATATATATAAATATTTTTCTGTTACATTTTGGATATTATTCAGAAAACAATGTAGGGGTGCAAACTAAAAACATCAGGGAGAAATCTTTGTGGGCTATACTTGTTTAGTTAGTGGGCTGTTGATGTCCCTTTGATTGTGTGTGGGCTGTGTTTGGTTAGTTAGTGGGCTGTTGATGTCCCTTTGATTGTGTGTGGGCTGTGTTTGGTTAGTTAGTGGGCTGTTAATTTCCCTTTGATTGTGTGTGGGCTGTGTTTGGTTTGATGGTGGGCTGTTGATGTCCCATTGATTGTGTGTGGGCTGTGTTTGGTTTGTTAGTGGGCTGGTGATGTCCCTTTGATTGTTTGTGAGCTGTGTTTGGCAAATTGGTTGGGGTTATTTCCTGCTAGGTTATCCCTGTCCTGGGGTCTCTTTAGATGGGGCCACATCTATCCAGCAAAAGTTTCATGGGCTATGGATATCTATCAGGCCAGGGATAATTTGTCCTGGTGATTCTCTTGTCTCATCTGGTTTCCTGTTGACCATAGGTATTCTCCCTCTAATTCTGCTGTGTCTTTCTATCTCTCTCTATCTTTAATTTTCATCTCACATTCTGACACTCACTACCTCATTCACTCTATCCAGGTCTCCATCCAGGTGGACCAAGGCCCATGCCTCAGGACTGGCTGGCATGATGACTGACTACTGTACCTGTCCTTGTCCACAGTCCACCTGGGTCATTCCTACAATACAGTGTCATTTCTCTCCACAAGAAAATATGAATTATTATTTAGTGTACAATAGTGAAAATGTCAATTCCAAAAGTTTTTAGTTATGAGGACAGGTGTCCTTAACCTTAAAAACACATAAATATTGATGTTGAAAAGGAATTATAAGCATTTTGAACGCTTCTTTGAGAAATAGACAGCGTAAAATAGTAACATATTAAGTCTTCATTATTTTGTAGTCCTAGGTAAAATCTCTCTCATATAAAACAACTAACAATTTCAAAATGTATTTATTTTTATTATATTTGACACTTTGTGTCCCAGAAATCACTTTCCACCATATTAGGTTATAATAGTTGCCCTTTAATTAAAAAAAAAAAAAAACCTTGTCACAATGACAACACATTAGGGGAGAATACTCATTTGTTGTTTGGGAAAACAATAGCTCTAAGCAATATAACGACTTCATCTTGATTCAATCTATTTATGTTTCATGATGCTAGTTTGTATGTCTCACTTATAAATCTCCACCCCGTTAGGCTATAGTAAACAGAAAATGTATCACATTTCGTTATTCTAAAATATGCTTGATAGAAAGGTTCAAATCCTGGTCAAGTGTGCATCATCATATTAACTCAATATTCCTCACTGCCCAACCTGTTAGGTAGGAAAGCGACAATACAATTGTCAGTATTGCTTTCCACCTTGTTACTGCAGGTTGGCATTTCCCAATCATAAATTAACAATACCATCAATTGTTAAGCCGACATATTCCACACTTCACACGCTCCAAGTCTATTATCTTCATTATGGCTGAAGATTGCAGGCGTTTCCTCTTGAGCCTCATTTGCTTTAACATTACATGACCTGGGTCTTGTACGTCTTTCATTCCAGAAGAAAAACATCTCACAGGCCATTAACACTGAACTAATGGATTTATTAAAAACATAATGATGCTCAAGAAACAAAATGGATCCCAGTGTGATTTTAACTTCAAGCCTCATATTCTTACCTAATACTAATACATAATACCTTTCTAGCGTGAGAACCGCAGGTACTGTCTTCCAGAACAGAGACACTGAGATGAAACACAGTATTCAGGTTTGATGACTGACGCTCAAGGGCTTTTAATGGTGCCCAGGCATCTGCTCAGAAACCTCTACCGTTCTAAGGAAGCTACCAGGAAGTGACAGTGACACCTATTTGGTGCTGGAAGTGTGTGTCTGCCTGTGTGTGTGTGTGTGTGTACGATGAGACAGAGTAGAGGAAGACAACAGCTGGCGGACACGTAGTTCAATGCTAAGCCGCCTCCTGAAAACTTCCAGACACACAAGACCACAAACCCACTAAATCCTTTCTAAATCAGCTTAAAATGCAATGCTCTTTAACTAGAACACCTCAACATGTCCAGTCAATGGGCTTCAATAAGAGCCACAATAAGCCCCAGGGAAGACAGAATATTCTGTGTACTGTTCAGTCATGTCCCATTAACAGAACCCTATGAGGGCCTCATGGGAGCTGGTCGGAATTAGCGCGCTATGTAGGCAGCAGGGTTCCATTTGGGATGCTGTTAGCAACAGTATGGTCTGCTATACTTACAAACTACCTGATTCAGTGTTCTCTGGGTGTTTTCCCATATCTTATTAAGTAGTGCTAATGCTAATGCGATCATTATTTTAATGTGTGAGCAGTTCGGTCTTGTTGAAGAGACTGTATTCATCCGATGAACACAAAGCTTGAAAGGATTCTCATCCACTACTGTAGGTGTGGGGTTTTTTTGCCATGTTTTGCTTTCAACTGAAGTGGTATGCATTTTACACAGCACTGTAAAAATACGATAACCTTCAGAAGAAACTGATCAACCGACCGATACAAAAACAAAATAGTTCCGAAAAAGGATTTACTTTATTTAGGTGCATGGTCTAATCTTATCTGGTGAATGTCTTAAATTGGCAACATATAAATAATGTATGTTGAAAGAAACCAAATGCTGATTTCTCACAAAATGGTTGGGCCAATTTTAAATGTTGGTTTGCATTATTTAACTGCGGTTCCTTTGCTAGCTATCTAATGTCTTTAAATTGACTTTAAACTTGAACCTCCCCTTAAGTAACTTCTAAAACTAGGACCAAAGTAATCAGTAGCAGCTCGTAATTAGGCATTGCATCCCATCTGGAGCTCTCCTCATGAATTATTACTCTTGCCCAGCTATGGACCAGTTATCACTTACCTATTAAACATTTATAAACCTTTTAATGATTAACAATATGTAGGGACCTAATGTCTATGGAAATTAGAGCAATTCATCAGAGATAATCTCATTTGATAAAGATAGGCGCCTTTCTAAAAGAGTGGACATCTTACAGATCGATGATCCAAGGTGAAGGGTTCGGGTTGTAAAATTCTAGGTACTTTCCCAAAAATACAAGGTTTTTCCAAAATCCTAGTTTAAGGATTACTCAGTTTCCTCCATTCTTTACAAAGTATTGTGATAAGATCTCACAACAGTAGTAGTAGAGCTTGCAAGTGAATATGAAAGTTATGCTTTAGCAGAATCTATGGTAGGTTTTTGGGAGTTGCAGCCCTCTTAAAGGGGAAGTTACATGTTTTTATTTAAAAGAACATTTTCTGGAATTCAAGAAATGTGTCACGGAGCATTGTGAAAATGTGGCAGTTTTTGAACAAAATTCTCAGGGTCCTCCCAGGAGAGTGTGGTTCTACTCCACAGGAGTAGAACCATGCTGACTACCTTGGTCAGGTTTATAGCCTTAGAGAAGCCCAAATGCTCCAAGCAAACTGGTCAGCATCTCCCGGGAGATGGATGACATTGTCAGCAAGGATTTTCTGATCTCATATCTCTCTAGGGACTCCCTAAGAGCGAATGCTAACTGAGCTAGTCAGGTGAGTGAGTCATCGATCCACCTAACTTTCTGTTTGGAAGGACACTTTGGGAAAAAAAGAGGATTTGACATTGATGTCTTAAAGAAAAGCTTACTGCAATATTCAACTCTTCAGAATCCACAGGGAGTTATCAAAATGAGTCATGGCAATAAACCCAAACGAGTCGACCCTTTGATTTGGGTGGACTAGACATCCAGTCTGACTTTTACGTAAATACAGTTTATGGCAAAGGCATGACAGGCTGTCTTTGACAGAACAAAAAAAGGGAACACGCTAAAAGAACAGTTAAAAACCACAAAAGCAGATCCTCCATACAAAGC
>JACXGI010016585.1:0-15654 GCA_016801175.1 Esox masquinongy
CCAGCATCGTGTCGAACTCTTTCTGCTGTTCTTCCCTCTCTTTTTCCACCTTCTGCATCATCTCATTCAAGTATGCCTCCTTGCTTTTTTCAAAGCTCTCAATTGTGCGCGCAATCTCTTCCTGTTGCTCCTTCAAAGTGGCCTTCTCCTGCTCCAGTTCAGATGTTTTCATTTTCTCAGCTGGATGATCAAACAGATAAGAAATATGAAAAACTCTCAGAACAAATGTTTTTTTCATACTGCTGAAATAAAATATGAGGCTTGAAAATTGCTAGGTCAAATAAACATATTTTGATGAGTATTATTTTCTAATCAAATCTATTGCAGCTGAAAGTGATTCACATTAGTACAACTTGTCAGCTGTTAAATTGGAAAGATCATTCAATGCTCTGCAGTGGTTGGTTTGTAGCAATGGACAGTTTTTTTCCCATGTAGGTAATCTTGTGGATCATGAAGGACTATCTTGTGCCAGCTATTCATGGTAACTAGTCGGTCCATGAAACTTTATATGTTGTTCAATCTTAGACACTAATATTTTTCCCCTATGCAGGATTTTTTAATTCTATATTCAGTAGTCTCTGGAACAAGAAGACCAAACAACAAAATAAAAGTGAATGCTTCCCATCTTTGGATACAAAATAGACAAAGCAGTAAATAATTAAACAAAACTTTATTTTACCCAAAATGAAGAAAAAAGATTGTGGAATCTGCTTTTATGCACAATAACATAACACTAAAATATCTTTCAGTGTAATATCAACATTCCATAATTTCTTTGGGAAAGCTACATCCTTATCAAAACACAAATCATGCAAAATTCTTCTTAAAATAATTGCATATGTTAACTGTGCACTCACAGAATTTAGTGCCTTGAACCTGTATGTTTTAATCAAGTGGTTTTATTGTTTTGTTGTTGTTGTGGTTTTGTAGTAGATATATTCAAACAAATTACATTTTGATAATTCAGTGTCCCAAGTGACTTGGTGAAGAATGCGAGTGAACAAATAGTTATGGAATGCAACAACATTCACACTAATTAAATGCACCTCAAGGTTGAGTTGCAAAAATGTTGAATGGGGACATATTTTGATGCATCTATGCCTGGGTACAACCCTTCTTAGAAAATCAAGAAACCGTGTCCCCCCTTGCACCATTTTCTAAGACTGAAAAAGTTATAATATTTTTTGATATACTAAGTAGACATGTTTGTCTAACCATGCTTTTCTAGGGGAAGAGAGAGAGAGCAGTAATATCACACAATTCAGTATGCGAACTTCAAGCAAAACTAAAGATTCTGTTGCTAGAAAATAAATCATGTGTGCTAACTGCCGAAAGGTCCCCTACAAGGAACCATATTTTAGCAATCCATGCATTATTGGTGCCCATGCACCCACTTTCAAGTTGAATTGCACATTTAGCTTTATACACACAAATGACCAAAATGACAGGATACTCTGTGGAATCACAAACTGACACGAATAAAACTAACATCCCTCATTTACCATTTTAAATCATTAAATGCTTTCATAAATACTGAATGATGTAAGCCAAACTGTCCAAGTATGAGCAATTTGGTTTGTCTGTATGCTAATTCTGCTTATTCGCTAGCTAAAGTTGCTAACATTTGGCAATGGTATTTACCATTGTGAAACAGCCTACTGGGAATGCCAGCTTTGTGGTTGCTGCTGTTACCAATTTATCCTTATTATTATAACTACATCACTGATTATGCCTGTGTGTGATGAACAGTGGACAAAACTTTGCGACAACGGTATTCTATAAAAAAGGCCATATTTTTTGCATTCCTATTCTGACATCCAACAAGATTTTTTTTTCCTTTAGTCCAAGGATTTTGCCTGTTTCCCTACACTTTTTTCTATAGTTTTCTATCATCACCAAACTTAAGTGACGTAACAGTGACGTCCATTCCAAATTGGTCTATAACAAGCCATAGAGAAATGGTGCGATCACCAGCTCTGCGTTATCTAGTGGTCAACAACTGTAGCTGAATGATACGTAAAGCCAGTTGCAAATTCAGATTTCCACTGTGCTGGCTGTATCAAAACCAGGATCCCAGATAGCACAGGGAAATGATCAAGTCATTCATCATGACATTATGACCTGGGCTATAATTTTTTTTTAGATATAGATGACTGGTTTCTAGGTTCTTTCAAAAACCCTAATCTATGCAGATTTGACGGCTATGATGCAACCCCGGGCCAATGCCAATACTTTTCAGTTACTGTATCACCAAGTGAATTTTGCTCTGTCTGGAGTAAACCTGAAGTACACCTATCATGTGCATTTTACCAGTGCAGCTATGGTCTCATGAGTTTTGTCAAGTACCTCCTGTGGATAGGCCAAGTACCCCCAGGGGAACCACTGCCATGGGCTATTGAAACGGTGTTTCCGTTAAGTGACTTAATTAAAAAAATATTCAAACAAGCAGATGCTGACAAAACGCTTACTTGTCAAATCAGTCATGGCTTAGACTATCTTCAATAATGCAAGTGAATTTGGATATTTGGTTGTTTTTTTAAATACAATATTTCCAAGTGATTTTGGCACCACAGTTGTTGTTTGCATCTTTTGAAAGTTAGCCTACCCCAGTTAGCCTGCCTCACTTAGCCTACCTCAGTGAGCCCACATATGTGCTAAAATAAAATTTGTTTTACTTACCTTGTATTTGTTTCTCATTTTGAGTCAGTTTTATGTCCGCTTGCAGAATGGAGTTGAACTCCGTTCTCTTCTCCTTCAGGAATTGCTCTAGAACCTCCTCAGCCTGCAGAAAAAATGCCTTATAGGGTAACCAGCAGACAGACATTTGTTGAAGTGCATTACTGAGGATTGGCAATTAATGTTCCTCATGTTTTTTCCACTTTGGTTTTTACTATAGAATCTTACCTTGACTCCTTTGTTGGGCTCAGCTCGGTAATGTGCCACTAGGTCGTCATGGTGATTGCAGTAAAGCTCATAACCTCCCGGTGTGGAGTACATTCCATCTTTCACTCCCTGATCCATTTTAGCACAGAGCTTCTCAAGAAGGGCCTTACACGTCTTCTCTGATGCATCCTTGTTCTGTTCGACAAGGCTGTCGGCGTACTCTTTAATTTTCCCCTACAACATTTATTGGAAATTGTCAATCTCGGCGTGATGTGTGTACAATAAGATACATGCGGTCGACCTTACCTTACCTTCAACTACAAGTATTGATGTATGCCAAATATTTGAAGAACTAAAATTTCAGAGGGTTTCAATGATTGTGTAGGGCGCTGTATAACCCTTAGCATGGGGTTGGAAAAGGTCTAAGATATTAATCTTAATATAGCATCAAATTATATTAGGGAATTTCAATCACCTCTACATTAAAAAGACCAGTTTCAAAATGACTGATTTGAAAATAGTTTAGAATTGTTTGTTCAGGTTTGTTCCATCTGTCAATGTCTAATCTTGATTATAGGCTTTGTGTTTGCTTTTGGATTCTGCTATTGGTTTCTGTCAACGTGAGGACTTAAGAGCGTTCAATGAAAGTCAAGAAAGTCATTATGAGGCAAAAAGAAGGAAAATACTGGTGGTCTCAGCATTGCAAACAGTCAGCAGATCAAGGAAGACCTCTATGGTGACACAATGGAAAAAAAACACCCAAACAACTCTCTGACAGAACAGGGGCAGGCAAAAGATATCGATATGTCAGCCAATACCATCTATAGAAGACTTGGTCAGCAGAACTACAAGGCTACGCTGCAAGGTGTGAACCAAAAGTTAGCTATAAAAACAGGATGGACATGTATATGAATGTACATTTGTTTCTTTTTGTCGAGCGCAAACCTTTTTTATTTTCAATCAAAAATAATTTTCTATAAGCAAGAACGAGGCTTCAAAGTAAAAAAATGTTTTTGCAATCAAATATTTAGTAATCGAGCAAAAAAAAATATTTTGAGACCAAAACCCCACAGCTGTGGTCGGACTTTAGTGGTAAGTGTGGATGATGCTTCTCCATTGGTTATCCATTTTTTGTGTCAGTTTGGCTACAACCAATACTGTTCAGCCTTTCTTTCCAACACAAAGGAAGTCATAGCGGACACCTGATCGCATACTACATACGTACTGCAAGTAGCCTACGTAGTTCGTGGGTAATGAAGTACGTACTTTTTTGTATAGTTCAGTAAACTAGTATTTCAGTACTGGGACGGATTGGAACATATACCTCGTCATGAAATTGCATCTCAAAATATCATTTTGTCACGCATTAATTAAAATCATGCCATGTATGAATATTTAGTGAGAAACAGAGGCGTTGCTAGGATCACAATACATTCGGGGCTTAGCTGCCCCTCTACTGCGCAGGAGGTTGTTTTCTATTATAGACTATCCCAAAAAGTACGCAAGGATGCATACTTCCAAAATCCACCAGAAATAATAGACCATCCGGGAAGTTTTGGCATGCGGCATAATATGGTTTGGGACATACTAATCTTCTCGCATATTAATCTGGCATGTATAGTATGCAAGTATGCGATCTGAGATTCAGCCTGTGAGATGATGGCATCTCGGGTAAGCAGCACTGTGCGTTCTTCTGTCCATCTACTACATAGCTAGTAGCTCCTACGATTCAGTGTCGGTTCAAAACATTCTAATATATTACATACATACATACCGTAGAATGATCAATCATGCAATGTTTATTCTCAATCTAACCAAAAGCATTTAGATATGAACACCTGTTCTCGCCATTTCAGGTGAATTACTCTAACTTTCTTTAAGAGTCAACTAATAAGTAGGCCATGTCCTATTTGTTTCATAGTTGATATATAGTCATATTTCATGACAGAAACGGTTATCTTGTTTTGCAGAAGCATTATCCACACCTCCCACTAAGGCCCGCCCACAGCTATAGGGGCAAATGTGCAAAGAACTAGTGTTTCAATAAAAAAAAAAAAGTTTCAAAAGCAAAAAAAAGCATCTCAAGCAAAGGGGGCAGTCTAGCCAAAATGGAGGTGGTTGACTGTCAAATTTAATTGGAGTTTGTTTTAAATACATTTTTGGTTCTCAAAATATTGTTTGAGAATTAAATGTATTAGGTTTTTCACTCTATTACAAAATATTTGATTTCAAAAACATTTTTTTTACTTTGAAGCCTCATTTTTGCTTTTAGAACAATTGTTTCTGATTGAAAAAAAAAAGTGTTGCTCTTGACAAAAAGACACAAATGTACCTTCATACATGTAACAGTACTGAAAAGTAGCTGCAGACTTAAGGAAAAAGATATTATCCCACAATGATCACAATTAATCATGTAATAGGTTATGTGTAATAACAACATGTTAAATTTCTAAAATTTGGTGAGTCACACCAAAGATCGGAAGGCACCACTGGAAAAACAAGACTCTCAACTTTCAGCAGACACCCTGGATACCCAGATAGGGCCTACCGTTCTCGTATAATACTGATTTTAATTATTAGAGGTAGTTACATTCAGGGAGTTATAAAAAAATAAATATTAACAAATATTACAAATATTAACATGCACCAGTGTGGTGGCAAGTGGTTGCTGTGGAGAAATATAAAAGAAAAGAAGATTATGTAAAGAAGATTACTTCTGTAAAGAAGATTATAGTCATCCCAGGTCTGGTATAAGTTAACAGAAACAACAGAATAGAATAGATTGAAATGGTAACAGAAATCCTCAAGGTATCCTGCATGAATGATAGGGAAATTATAATCAAGTTCAAGACACACCAGGAAAGCTTTAAAAGTCCCCCAGAAATATTTTAAACATATTTTGCTGCTGTCTACAAGTGGTGTTATTAGGACATGATTTTTTAATGATTTTGACCCCTGCTCCTCCTTGTCCCAGTAGTAACACCCATTCTTCGATCACTATTAGAAATGTACAGTATGCCTGGGTAATGAAAAATGGCCTGCCAACAGTAAGTTAGCAACTTTTCCAAATTAAGCCGTTTCAATGGGAACGCGCACAAGCATCAGTGCACAGAGAAGGAAGGGTGGCAGTTATGCCTCTGTCATGCCAGCAGCGTCATTGCACTGAGGTAAACGCTTCATTTGCAGCACTGCGTTGCCCAAGCTGTTGCCTGGCGCCCAACTGTCAACTTCTACTGCGACCACATGGAACCTGGTATTCAATATTCTTGAATGGTGATACACACTGTTCTGACTTGATACCTATTAGTCTTTTTCAATGTTGTTTCCCCTTTTCATGCATGGTCTGTGTTATTTTCTTATTAATTCACTGATTGATGTCACGGACGCGATGACAACCCTTACCGCCAGGATCATACAGAACTTTCCGTCTCTGTCTTTAAAAGATCTTTCCATGAATGCCTGCATGGCATGGTTCTGGGATTGAAGGTGGTCCTTCGACAGATCGGAGCTGTCCACAGGGAACAGGGCCTTCACTTTCTCCATGTCCTTTTTGTACAATGCAAAGGCCTCCTCCACAGCAACCTGGTTCTCCAGTTCAGCCATGACTAGTACAGCATTCTCCAGACAGGGTACATCACCTTTGTTTATGGTGTCCACATAGGTGTTGACCAGGTGGCCCAACACTGCAAACAGAGAGGGGAAGTTACCAATAATGTCCAAGAATGTAATCTGCTAGATTGGCAAATACCATTAGAAAAAATATGCAGAGTTTATTCTTCAAGTGGACGAAAAGTTTACATTCAAAGCAACCAATCTACTCCCTTCACACATGCACTGTTGTTTTACTATTGGTTGGTTTCAAACAGGTGTAAAAACAACATTTTATAGATATTTTACAATGATTCCCTATACTATTCCCTGCTTGTTTTTCACATTTCGCATGTTCTGACATTATGAACGGAATGTACTTAATATAATTTCTTGCTTCTCTGTATTTACATCTCAAGACACATCGGAGGAGATCAGAGGAAAAACACCAATGGTTTTATCCTTTAATCACTTCACGATGGGAAACTGTTGTGAGCAAAGCAAGAAGAAAAAAGTAAGTAAGTAAGGTTTATTTAATTCAGAATCTTTCAAAGATAATTATTTTCCGTTACTTGTTAATATATATTTTTTTAATTTATGTGTAACATCAGAACTCCAGAAACTCTGTGTTATGGTAAGTGATGGACGTATTCTGTATACCAAGAGGCCTCTTGAGTAGTAGATGTCCTGTTCTGCTGCGATACAGAAGTAAATCAGCACAATAACATTCATATATATATATATATATATGCACATGCATCCAGTGACTGTCCCGTAGGAAGACATCTTACTCACTGCGTCCGTTCAGTGTGAGTCCCCCGGTTGCAGTTTTCACTGGGCTTCTCTCGTAAATGAAGCGGCAGAAAGTATCAGTGACGTTTCTGAACTCTCTGGAAAGCTGACTGTCGTCCGTGGTGTCCAGCTGCTGCATGTTGCCAGCAGTCATAGGGATGGGAAACACGAAACACTTGCGTGAGGGAAAGAAGTTCCGGATGCATTCGCGTGGCAGGTTGTAGTCCGTGGTCTTTTTACCGTAACCTGAAATATAATGAAAACACAGTTATACCCAGATGAAAACCTGACATTTAAAACAGTTTTGTGATATAGTGAAAAAGCAAAATATAAAAAAATAGTTTATTTTATTTTAGGAATAAATCATGTCTGTCACATTAGCACACAAAATATATTGTTTTTCTTTCATGTCACTACTAGATTATAGTAACATACTGTATATGCATGACTCAGCTTCTGTACTCAAATCTCTGGATGCAGTCTATCATTCAGCCTTGCATTTTATCACTGGTGCAGATTTTTGCACTCATCACTGTCTGTCACTGTCAACCAAAAGGGCCAGTCATTGTTTGATGTTTATATGTAAGGCAGTCATGCACAAACTTCCTGACCTTCGAACAGAGAAAATTTGTTTGAATCACAGCAGTTACCAAACACGCTCTCAAGACTGCATAGTGCTGAAAACACCATGGGCCTATTTGGAACTGGGTAAAACTGCTTTTGAATATTTTGCCTCACACTGATGGAATGCCATTCGGTGATCTTAAGTTAAATGCTTTAGCGCCTCGAAGTTTAATTTCCCCTTTGTATGGGTCTTTATTGTTGTAATGCAGGTTTCAGCTGTAAAAGAGACCTTGGTCTCAGTTGATTTCCCTGCATAAATAAAGGTACATCAAGGCAAATAAATTAAAATTAGGCCCAGCGGGAAAGAAGCGGCCGGGAGTCCCACCTCCCGGGCTATAAGTTATTCCAGGTCCTTCCTGGGTGACAATGCGAGTGGAAGGATGTGCTTGGAATGCCTGTCAACAAAGTCAGCTGTTATTGTTGCCATGCATCCTACAAAGGCTGTGGTATCCGGCTTTGTCACCTTGTTGCTGGTACGACTATCTGAATTGACTTAGGACTATTTTCTGCTCCTTATTTTCTATTTCATTTTGTCACGATCCTTTACCAATGTTATTGTGTAATAGTGTACTATATCTGATTTATCTACAATGACATTTAGCTTTACATGGCCTATATGTTAATAATCATACCCAGTCCTTTTTGCAACTACTGCTGGAGCTCCTTCATATTGCTCTATTACATCTGCTATAGCCAATTCCAGAACCTAAACTACCGATTTATAAATTAAAACAAATACATAATGAATATAACCTTTTTTGAGTTTCAGGGAATTTTCCAGGTACTCGTCTGCGTTGATGTCATTGCCGTCGATCTCGAGCTGTAGAGTGAAATCTCTGACGATCCACACAAAATTAGGGAAGAACTGATTGAACTGGGAACCTGAGCCTTCCTCATCATCAGTGGGTGAAGTTGCCTTAACCTTGATCCTCTCTGTCAGCTCCGTCACAAATCTATTAGGCCTGTTGAGGATGGATTCTGTAGTCCTGAACAATTGTCATGCACAGTTCAGTACAGTGTGCCTTGACAGGAATTCATGTGATGTGAAAAAGCAGACAAACATGAAGGCTTTAACATTGCCTTCTCAGACTTAAATGTAGTTGGACATGAAATAAAACATAAACAACACATACAAATATTTTAGTCACTCAAAATACTATTTTACATGGGAATCAGAATTACTTTATTAATCTAAACACTTCAAATCTAATTGTAGGTCAGTCAACTCTGACTGTCAGGTATTTAACATTTTCAAATTTTATTAAGATCTGAGGCCGTTGATCAAAGGGTCAACTACAAAAATGTCATACCTGATCAAGGTCAAATCTAGGGTAAGAGGAATTCCAGTGAATGGAGTCAGAACGCTGAGCTAAAAGGATACTGAAGCTTCTCCACAGCATCGTTGTTAATGGTCCCTCTACTGTTGTAGATCAGAGTGCTGCTCAAGAGAACAGCCAACGAGAAGATCCAGGCATCACTCTTAGAATCCCCCTGAAACAAGCATGATGAAATGTATTGGTGAAAGACAAAACAAAATCATGTTTTTAAAAAATATATTTGTGTGGACATTGGTTCACCGTGCTTGGCACATACTTTAGGTGAATTGAACTCTTTAAAATGATTTGAACTTTGACCTCTCACCTTCTCCACATCCCCCAGCCCCTCTGTGTCCAAGAGTACAATGTCGCAGTCAGCTTTCAGAGGATGAGGGACACACCACATCCAGATGCCCTTGGTCTTGGACTGGATAGTGGCTCCAAGGGGAAAACCTAGACAGAGAGCATCAATGACACAATATTAACTAGGCTGGCAACAATTAATATTCATTTGCTCCTGGTATTTGCAAATAAATTCTTAAGATTACATTGACATACAGTGGATATAAAAAGTCTACACACCCCTGTTAAAATGCCAGGTTCTTGTGATGTAAACGAATGAGACAAAGATAAATCATGTCAGAACTTTTTCCACCTTTAATGTGACCTATAACGTGAACAATTCAATTGAAAAACAGACTCCTACCCAAAAAGACTGAGTGCTGTAATAAAATCAAAAGGTGCTTCAACAAAGTATTAGTTTAAGGGTATGCACACTTATGCAACCAGGTTATTGTGAGTTTTTTATTTTTCAGTTTGTTTTTCAATTGAATTGAAAGATTTCAGTTTGTTTTTCAATTGAATTGTTCACGTAATAGGTCACATTAAAAGTGGAAAAAGTTCTGACATGATTTATCTTTGTCTCATTCTTTTACATCACAAAAACCTGGCATTTTCACAGGGGTGTATAGACTTTTTATATCCACTGTATTGTCTTATTTAATTTGTGGAGTTACACAGGACAGATTTAAATTAAAATCCCTTTACTGAATTTCTAGTCATTACTGAAAATGAATAAAAAATATATTTCATTTGTCTCTCACCTGTTTTCCTCTGAGCCAGTTTGTTCATGAGGTAGGATTTGCCAGTGCGATACAGCCCAACAATCGCCACAACTACGATTTGGCGTTTCAGTCTCATCAGGTAACTGATGGCTTCTGGTACCACACAAAGTTCGCCATTGACATTTTTGACCAAGCACATTGGGGAATCCATGGTCAGGGGTCTTGTGAAGATCACTCAGTAGCTAATGATTAAAGTTGATCATTATTGCTTGAACTCATTATTGAACTCATTATTGCTTGAAATAAGTTCAATATGTAGATTTGAAGTTAGGCTAAATACTCACACACTTGTAGTTCGGCAGTCTTTCAAGGTTCCTCTGCAGAACAGTCGGCAATGGCCGGCTATTTGAACAATCCACTGAAAGTGAAAGTCCCATCCTTGCATCTTAAATTCTTTCACTTTAGTGCTACAAGAATGTAGCCTGGCAGATACTGATCTGAGAATCTGTAACCTGCAATTATATTACTTTTATGTAAGGCAGTTAAAACAGTTTTTGTTGCAATTTCCCATCAGGATATATATTTTTTTAATTTCAAAGAAATTCTACAAAATTATCAACTATGATATTTTGATCGCGGAAAGATATATTCTTTATTATTTCCTCCTCCTTCCTCCTCAGAAGGGTCAAAGCCAGATGACAAAGGCATTGATGCCATTGACTGGCATCAATGCCAGTCAATGGCATCCGTTCCCCAGACCTGAGTCCAATTGAGAACCTCTGGGACGTTATGTATCGGTGCATCCGATGCCGCCAAGTAGCGCCACAGACTGTCCAGGAGCTCACTGATGCTCTGATCCAGGTCTGGGAGGAGATCCCCCAGGACACCATCCACCGTCTCATCAGGAGCATGCCCAGACGCTGTTGGGAGTGTGTACAGGCAAGTGGGAGCCATACACACTACTGAGTCACATTATGAGTTTCGGTGATGAAATTCACACAAGTTGGACCAGCCTGTGATATCAATTGTTTACTTTGATTTTCGCTGTGAGTTTGAATCCAGCCCTCAATCGGTTGGTGATTGTCATTTTGTCCTCAATGAATTACACAATGTATAGTAAAGATTTTGAACTTTAATATATTTTGTTCATTGAGACCCGATGTGTGATTTCAATGTACACTTAATTTTTTTGAGCAGTGCATATAATACAAAAGAGAAATTATTGCTATATTCTATTGTTACTTCAGCAGATTAGTTCTTAAGTAACTACCTGAAAGACTGAAACACCAAGAACCTCAGGTATGTGTGTCACCTTATTGTTTCACACTCACAAACGTAGAGTTTGAGAAACCATTCACATAGTCCTTCCCCTTGAGAAGAAAAAGCAGTACTAACTTTGGTGACATCTGTCTTAGGTTACTGCAGGCTTCCCATCTCAGGCTTCATATAGGGAGCTGCAGTCTGTCACGTAACAGCAACAACGCCGGAGTTCTTTGGATGGACTTGTACTACAATGTATTCTGGTTCTTGCCAATATCCAGCTACTGTGCGCAGCCATTGAAGCGGGGTGTAAAAACATTCCACATATCACAACAAATTCCACGTCACTATTCAAAGGACACAAGTCACCCCACATTAGGCAAATGGTGATCACTGGGGAGGAAACACTGGAGTGATCGTGAGAAGGAGATAGAAAAGGAAATTCAGAAGTACAGTGGAATCTGAATTTTTGAGCTGGGATAAAGTTTGGCTCTTAGCAGCGTTTATGCCAAGGCTGAACATTTGCGTAAAAGTTACGACTAGTTTGTGGGAAGAATAGTGGTGATGATCCCAGTCCGTTGAGTGCAGCACTACCCGGTTATACATCCAGCCTTTACTCCTGTACTAGTTGTTACAGTGTTTCAGTTACAGTCTGCTTTTACATTACTCTGTTCCTTTACTTTCATTTTATTTCCCTTTTTTGTTAGTCGGCATTCAATACGTTGTTGTGGATTTCAAACTTTCTTTTGATCTCTCTTGTCTTATTTTATCAGTAAAGCCATCTCTTTATTAATATTAAACATGGAATATCAATATCTTCATTGCATGTTCTCAAATGTCTAAAATATAGTGGCATGATTTTTTGTTTAATATGTCAAGCTAACATATAAAGAAGACATTTGATTTGTAATCTAACAGAAAAAGTTGGAATTTAATGAGCGTTGTTATGATTTAGATGAAGATCAGACTATATTTTAGGATCCATGTATGCTGTTATGCAGGTTATTCAAACGGGTTCACAAACTATTTCTCACAAATGCGGTTAATTTAGGTGTCGGTTTGTGTCCTGTGTTATTGTAACTTGTAATTTCCCGGCTAACCGAGGTGTAATAATAATTCTACTCACAGAATATTCACATACAAATAACATATTAAACATCCAGCTGAAGAGAAGGTGTCAACATTATTTGCAAAAGTTCCAGATTGCGTCTTTATTTGCTGTCTTGTTCAACAACATTCTAGGTATTTACAGAGGTACTTTTCAAAGTGGACCGTGGCAATTGGCGTGTCTTCTTGGAATGTGTTACAATTCCGGTCCCATGTTATCTGACGTAGCCTTTGGTTACAGGAAAGACACAGCAGTGTTCCCGTCTGCAGGTATTGTTTTGTGGCATGCAATAAGACACGTTGATCCAGTTTGACTTCTGCCTGGTTCTGTTGATGGATAGTGGCTTTAGGTCCTCCTGCATATGGAGCGATTCCCTGAACAGTAAATACCTGACTGACTGCTGTCATAATTATACAGCTCATAGTCCAACGACACACAAATACAGGAATCGTGTTCTGTTTTGGACCATGATGATATTCATAGCAAAGGGGCTCTACTCTCACTGCCTGGAGCTTTGAATAGACTTATTGAAATACACTTGGAGCCACTTCCAGACTGTTTCCTTTCAAGTTGAATATCAGAAACCTACCAGTTGTGCCTTGGTTAGACCATAAAAGCAGGCCCTGCACCTGCACATAATGACACTGCACATGCACTCAGTCACCAATATGAGAAATATATAGGGATGTGTCTTCTGTCCTACACTGCTGGCCATGTCGTCCAAACTTTTTGAATACTACAGAATATGTGTAACTATGTGTTTTTGAGAACTAAGGTATGTGTCAGGTTCAGGATGGTGTGCCTCTAGGCATCTCTGCGCACAGCCTGTTGACTGTCCCCAATTAGAGGCAGCTGTCTTGCATTGCCTCTAATTGAGGACCCTATTTATGTTGCTGTTTGCCGATCATTGTTTGCTGTTTGCTTCAGTTCACAGTTGTTACTCTTCTTTATTATTTTGTAATCGGTCCAAAGTGAGTTATAGAAATAATAAAGGAGTGCTTTATATTCGCTCTGCTACAAGCGTCCTGCTTCTACAACACCGTGACAATATGTGTAACTATGTGTTTTTGTGTACTACAGTATGTGTCTCCAATTAGAGGCAGCTCTGCTCCACGCGTCCTGACTCTACAAGAACCGCCAGAGAGGTTCGGAGATCGGCCTGCGGTTAAGAAGGTAGGGCTTCACTGCCGAGGGTAGGGGTGGAGTATCTGGTGGCGGAATGCGGTCCGGTAAAACCGTCTCTCCAGCTGTCGCTGCCTGTGCTGGCTCCTCGCGACCGGGTTTCGATGCCCCTCTCCGGAACAACCCCAGTACAGATCCCATGCGGCCAAGGCCCCAAGTCGACACCACCACCACCAGTGCCAGCCACATGCACGAGGGCCCCAGTGTCAACAACACCACCCCCAGAAGGATGGGACGATGAGCCCCTGCTATCACCACCTCCCCCATCGGCTCCGCCACCCTGTCCTGCCTATTTACACCAATCAGCCATAACATTATGACCACCTGCCTAATATTGTGTAGGTCCCACTTTTGACGCCAAAACAGCCCTGACCCGTCGAGGCATGGACTCCACTAGACCTCTGAAGGTGTGCTGAAGGTGTGCTGGCACCAAGACGTTATCAGCAGATCCTTTAAGTCATGTAAGTTGCAAGGTGGGGCCTCCATGGATTGGACATGTTTGTCCAGCACATCCCACATATGCTCAATTGGATTGAGATCTGGGGAATTTGTAGGACAAGTCAACGCCTTGAACTTGTTGTTGTGTTCCTCAAACCATTTTTGCTTTGTGGCAGGGCACATTATCCTGCTGAAAGAGGCCAATGCCATCGGGTAATACCGTTACCATGAAAGGGTGCACATGGTCTGAAACAACGCTCAGGTAGGTGGTAGGGGGTACGTGTCTGTTACGTAAGCTCTTTCGAGGGAACCATAACACCCCGTGGTATGGGTGCTCTCTGTGAGGTTTGGAGGGTACAGTGGGGCTGGTGCAATAGAAGGGACCACAGGGAGCCATATGGACAGGAAGGAAAACCATACGGACAGGAAGAAAAAATTGTTAACCATACGGACAGGAAGAAGAAAAAGTGGGGAAAAGGGTCTGGGTGGGACCAAAGAAAGGAAATCAAAATAAAACAGATCCCCCCCATCCTAACTAAACAAAATCATACAGGGTGTGAGAAAGCATGTCTTTTCCTAGAGGTATACATGTATTTTAGTTCGTTTCTCTTGTATAGAAACACAACACAGAGGAGTGGTTCTTCGTTATCAGGTACCGTATCACAAACTGTTGAAGAGGGCCCCATACAACCTGGTAAGTGTCTGTGTGTGGAGCCAAGAGGGGACACTATACCAGGCCCTAAAAGGTTAGGATGTAGAATACACATATATGATTGGAAGACAGCCAGATAGTGAGTGGGATGTGTTGAAGGTTTAGTCAAGTATAAATATGCTGTTTAAGACCGAGATATTTGGGGAAGCATAAAGACAGCTGGAAAGACCAAGAAGAGAGAGATGGAAAGAAGGCTGAACATCTAAGACAGACATATTTTGTTAATAAACAACAAGGAACGCTTCTCCCCGACTTGGGTCCGTTATTATTCTGCAAAAGAGCCAGAAGCCAACAGTTGCTAGCTGCGACCCGGATAGGTTCGGTTCTGAGATCCAATTCATCAACATCCATCGTTGATCAAGAGGAGAAGATTCCTGATAGTGCACACCCATTTGGGAGTTGGTTTCCTCATCCTCTGACAGTGGTTGGAGAGTCAGAATCTACACCCTTTAAAGAACCAATAGTCAGGTTATATGTTGTGATAGTACATGCAATTGAGTGATGTGTATCCAAGTACACTATTTGTAGTGTGAAATTTTCCTTGTTTTGATATGAAGTACTAACTAGACTGAGTAGTAAGTGACACGTGTAAAGTCCTAATATAGGCCACTCTTTAGTGCAAAGCTTTGGTATTCATCTACAGGTGCTGGTCATATAATTAGAATATTATCAAAAAGTTGATTCATT
>JACXGI010016587.1:5604-15821 GCA_016801175.1 Esox masquinongy
CCCCCCCCCCCCCCCCCCAAAAAAAAAACATTTGGCGTAAAACATTTGCCAAAACTGACTATGACATGAGGCAGGAGGATACCACACGGATAAGACAAGTACACATAAGATTACCTCAACCCCGAAACTGAAAACATACCCTTTATTAACCAACATGTAGAATAAAATCATCCTATTAACTGGTATATTTGGTTTTGCTACAATACAGTAGTGTTTCCTGTGAGCTGAACAAGTTGTCATGAGCACAGCAGCACTGTCTCAACTGGGGAGGTTCGCCAGGGTCCTGTTCAGTAGGGCATGAATGAAGCTAAATGTTTTGCTACCAGAAACACATATTGGATATGTTAATGTAGTAGCATATCGCTGCATGCCTCATGTTTTAATGTATTTGCCTTACTGAACATGACTGTGCTAGAGGGGGGAGCCATTAGGTAAAGGTCCACTCCAGCTTGGTGATCATCCATCTGAAATCTACTATTTGACAGACAGTGCCTTGCAAACCAATCACTGGTTTTAAGAGACATAGTAGCGCCCTCCCAAAAGAACCAGCCGCACACCTGAAACTCATTCAGTTGGGGATTGTTGTCGGTGGTGACGTGTGAAATCAGTTTGAATAGATTTTTTTGGAGGAGCTTGGACATTAGAATAAGGTCATCATGTAACTTGAGTAGACCTTCAGGTACACCAAAAAGGAAATGATACAACATGGTGCAAAAACAAAACAAAAAAAAAAAACAGGGTCTCGTAAATTACTGCACACTGTACTAAAATGTTCTGCAGTGGAAAAAATAGGGGGGCGCCATCCAACCTGACCGACATCCAAGAACTCTACAGTAACAGCCTAAGAACGCATGATGCATTCACTCCTTTTTGGTCTGTGTTGTCAAAAGTCATAATAACCTTGTTTGAAGAAAAAAACTAAAAGAGAAGTGAATATGCTATTTAACAGGAGAAACCCATTACTCAACATCTAAGAAGCCTGCATGCATGGAAGACGCTCACAATTATATATATATATATATAAAAAACTCTCATGTCAATTTCTTTCCTGCGACATAACCATCTCTCTGGCTCCAAACGTCTTTTAGTCCACTGTCCCAACGCTACTTTTAGGATCTAACAACAAAACATGTTTATTTGGTGGCAGGTGCATTTCTAAGTGAAACGGCATTTGAATAAAAAGAAAAAAAGTCTAGATTCAACAAAAACTAGTTGACAGAAGTGAGGAAAGTAAAATCTACAGAGCTTCTCCTAAAGACGAGGAAAGGAGAACTACGGACGACAATGGAGGATCGCTCCTCTCCACACCTCCCGTCCTCCTTTTCCCACGTCTTACTACATCCTCAAAAGGTGCAAAAGTTTGTGCTTGACAGATTTGTGTCCGTTTTCCAAACACAGGGTTGCGAAAGAAGCTTGTGTGTGTGTGTGTGTGCATGTGTGTGTCTGTGTGTGAGAATGTGTGACCTGTTAAGCACTCAACAGTCTCACCCAATCCAGACCGAAATCAGGATCCACGGTAACAAAGGGAACGAGGGGCAGTGTTTCCATTGTTCCTCGTCGCCCAGCGGTCGGTTCTTAGAGGAACAGAAATGGTGTTCAGGGAGGTGGGGGTAGGGTCACGGGGTGGGTCAGCGCTTTGGTACAAGATGAGCAGAGCTCGTCTGCGATCCACATCGCCACAGTGCCCGGCGATAAAGGGAGGGGCCGTGTGGGGCGGGGTGCCGTCCACATCAGGATCAGTGGACCGTCTGAGATGAAGTGTGGATGTGGGCCGGGCCCCAACACAGCCTGCCTGCACGGAGGAGTACCCCCCAAAAGGTCCTTCATCTGGCCGTTATGATTAGCTGTCCATTTTAACTATCCATAGTTAGAGTGACAGTGTGTGTGTGTGTGTGTGTGTGTGTGTGTGTGTGTGTGTGTGTGTGTGTGTGTGTGTGTGTGTGTGTGTGTGTGAAAAGGGGACAGACTGCGTCTGCCATGAGTTGCCCAGTCCGGACCAGTGGGCAGGTGGAGAGGGAGGCAAGCTGGTGTGTGCATGTAGGGCGGGGCAGATGAGCAGGGCAGGTGGGTGGGGTAGTGTAGTGATCAGAGTAGAGCCCAGACGAGACGGGACTGCAGGAGGTGGAGGCCGTCTCAGTTGGAGGTATCTGAGTGGACACTGCCAGGGGGGCCGGTTGGAGAGGTGATGGAGGAGGGTTCGGTGGAGTCCTGCCAGCTGTCGCTAACCTGGAAGAGAACCGGGACAGAAAGAGAGACAGGCGTGAATTTGGACAGCTGGTTTCGTCTGAAAAATCCACTTATACAATGACCCAAATACATCTGACTGCATGTAATATTTTTCTTAATGTTGACACAAATTGACAAGTGTTGTCAGACACGCTAAGAGTTCAGTGGGCCTGAATATCCTTCTACCGTCTGTGGGAAAAGCATGGACAAGAGGTTTGACTGACGTGGAGGCAGTGTTGGGCATAGAGGGCACTGCTGCTCAGCTGCTCATAACCGTCCATCAGGGGTGTAACACGGAGCAGGGTATCCACCTGGAGGAGGGGGACACAGCGTCAGACACAAGCATGCATTCAAACGCACACGAAGGGCTGGTTTCCCAAATACAGATTAAACCTAGTCCAGGACTACAAAATAAATTCCTATGGAGATTTTCCATTTAGCTTGTTTTTGAGTCCAGGACTAGCCTTAATGCGCAACTGGGGACACATGAGTGACCGAGTCTGGTTGAGCCGGTCTACCTGAAATACCAGACAGCTGGTGCGCCAGGCTTGGCTCAGCGCTGCTGAAGTACTAGGAAGGTAACGGACACTATTTGAACCCAGGCCGATGGCTTTAGCCCCCCCTAATAACAGCCAGCAGATCAACAGCATAGTCTTCAACAGGCAGAAATACGGACACAAACCTCTGCTGTATCTTTACATGCTAAATCAGCATGGGTCTAAGACTGGACTGCTCGTTTCCCTGCTAGCTAGCTCTCGGCTCCCTCCTCTGTGGGTTTCATGCACTATTGGCAGTGTTCAATCAAGGCATGATGAGATGAAATTATTTGTAGCCAATAAATCATTGTATGCAATTCCCAGTCATCACAGAATGAAATGAAGAAAAATATTTTTCTGACACTGGGTTTCAGAGGGGTACTGTGCAAAGCAGGATCAAAGTTAACCATCTAAGCTCACAAAACATCTGTAAATGAATAAATGCATTTATTTTTTAAAATAAGATTGAGGTTAACTGGAAAACAATAATAATACAAATTATAAAATATAAATACACACATTGTTTTGGCATGAATCTACACATACCCCATAATGACAGTGAAAACACGTTTTTAGAAATTTGTGCCAATTCATTGAAAAGGAAGTCGCAGGTGTATTTATTCAGTTAAATGAAAAGGTGCCTTTGGCAGCAATCACAGTGTCAAGTCTTGTTATGTTTCTACCAGCTCTGCACACCTGGATTTGGAAAGTTTATCCCATTCTTCCTTGCAGATCCTCTCCAGGTCTGTCAGATCAGATGGGGAGTGTTGGTGAACTGCGACCCTGAGATTGCCCCATAGATGCCGTTCAAGTTCAGGCTTTGCCTGGGTCACTTAAAGTACATCCACAGACTTGTTGTCTCAGCTGTGAGCTTCAGGTTATTGTTGCACTGATGGATGAATCTTCGTCCCCAGTCTGAGGTCCTTTGCAGTCTGGATCTGGTTTGGTTCAAGGACCTCTCTGTATTTTGTTCCATTCATCCTTCTCTTAATCTTTACCAGTCTCCCAGTCCTCACCGCAGAGAAGCTTCCCCATAGCATGGTGCTGCCACCACCATGCTTCACCATAGGGTGATGAGCGATACATTGTTTTCACCAGACGTATCGCTTGGCATTGAGGACTAGTAGTTCAGTTTTGGATTCATCAGGCTAGAGAATGTTTTTCATCATAACGTCAGGGTCCTTCAGAGGACATATGACTTATACTCAAGACCGGCTTCTGCGTAGACACTCTACTATAAAGACCAGATTGATGGAGTGCTGCAGATCACGGTTGTCTGGCAGGTTCTATCACTGCAGCTCTGATAGAGTGGCAATAGGGTTCTTGGTCACCTCCAAAGCCTGTCTTGCCCTGAAGGCCAGCTCTAGAAAGAGTCTCTGTGGATTCCAACTTTTTCCATTTCACAATGATGGAACCCACTGTGATCCTGGGAACATTCTTTACCAACTTTAATATAACACCCAGATCTATGCCATGACACAATTCTATCTCTGACATCTACAGAGTTCCTTGGATGTTCTAGCTTAGTTTTTTGCTCTGACATGCACTGTGATTTGTGGGATCTTACACAGACAGGTGCATGTCTTTCTAAATCTTGTCCAATTATTTGAAATTGCCACATTTGGACATTGAAGTTCTACAGCCATCAAGGATGTTCAAAGGACGAAGGGAGCACCTAAACTCAATTGAGTAGTATGGCAAAGTTTTCAATAAAATTGCCAGTAATTTCTAAAAATGTATTTGTTTTGTCATTATGGGGTACTGCGTGTAGACTGATGGCAAAAAAAAGAAAATATTCAATCAGTAATAAATTAAGTCCATAAGAAATACATTTTACAACAAAAGTAAAGAGGTTTGTATACTTTTGGAAGTCAACGGTTTGTTTTTCCCCATCAAGACTGACAGTTTACAGCAGAGATCTGTGGATCCTCTTGAACAACCACAATGAAGACAACACTGGGTATTTCCACAGATTAACAGACAGCAGGGGAACGAGGACGAGGGCAACAATGTCAGGGTACCGACTGGGTGGACAGAGAGACGAGGGATCATCTGTATCCCAAATGACAGTGTTTCCACCAGGATCATAAGTAGTGCACTATAAAGGAAATAGGGTGCCGTTTGGGGAAGCAAACAAGAACGTAGGCATTGAATGGAGAAATAATTTAAATGGTGAATGGGAGCTTGTTTGGCTCAGAGAGTGTCTGAAACAAGAACAACAAGACCAGGATATGTGGTAGGATGGGTTTTATCCAGAGAGGGTCTGAAATAAGACTGAAACAAGACAAACATACCAGTATATTTATGGTAGGCTGGGTTCTATCCTGAGAAGGTCTGAAACAAGACCAGGATGTGTGGTAGGATGGGTTCTACCCAGAGGGTCTGAAACAACACCAGGACATATAGAAGGACTGGTTCTACCCAGAGAGGTCTAAAGGGACTGAAAAGACGAGGAATGGACACTATCTATGGGAGGGCTTGGGTTGGGTGTCTAGGGATCAGGATTGATGCTAAGGCAGGACAGTATATACGGGAGGGCTTGGGTTGGGTGTCTAGGGATTGGGGGTTGATGCCAAGGCAGTACAGTATATAGTGGAGGGCTTGGGGTAGGTGTCTAGGGTTCAGGGTTGATGCTAAGGCAGGACAGTATATACGGGAGGGCTTGGGTTGGGTGTCTAGGGATTGGGAGTTGATGCCAAGGCAGTACAGTATATAGTGGAGGGCTTGGGGTGGGTGTCTAGGGTTCAGGGTTGATGTTAAGGCAAGACAGTATATACAGGAGGGCTTGGGTTGGGTGTCTAGGGATCATAGGTACTAGGATCCAAGAGGAGAGCAGGTGTCGAGAGATGTTTGGGTGACTGGATTGGGGACGGCAAAAATTCCAGAAACCTTCCCAAAAGTCATGTTTTAATATTCCCTCCTGATTCTGGAAACCCCACAACCAGGATTTCAGGGATGACCAACACTTTGGTAACATTACAGGAATTCTGCAGCACTGGATTGAGGTTGGACGGTGGGTGGGACACTGAGGCTTTCCCAAAAGTCCTAGATGCCTACCTGGGGCTGCAGAGTGGGGGCGACGTTGAGAGGGGCCTCCCCAGCCCCCCCGTTGAGGTGCAAGGGGCGCAGGCCGAGGAAGGCAGCCGCAGCAGCGTCGCCTGCATGAGACAAGCTGTATGACCCTGACGACCCTGCAGGCAACACACGCCGTGTCAGCCAATCAGGTACCTCTTTGTGGCTCTGTCAGCCAATCAGGCTCCAGATTGTGCCAATCGGGAACAAGCAACCAGTTCAATCAGTAAGTTAAAACGGCACTGGCTTTTGAAAAAGTGGCTAGTGTTGAAAATGTAGGATTGTGGAGTATTTATGGGTGAGCCATGAAGGGGACAGCCTTCTGGGTGACAAGACTACCCAAGAATACCTCAGCTTCTGCTGGTGTGAATATAACACTTGGAGAACACTTAAAACAAATGCAGACAAGGCAGTGTGCGGACAAGAGCAACTGCCAAACTATGTGCCAACTGTAACACGGAAAACGGACCACAAACAAGACGACACAAATAATTGTCAAGAATGTGTCCAAGTAAGCCGGCCAACCTGGTTTTAGTTAAATTGAACAAAGTAAGCATTGTGAAGTGGAATCCAGACATGTCTAGTTGCTAATTCTGGATTGCCGCGTCCTGTCAACTCACTGCAGAAGAGTCAGGAGAGGAGGCCCATAGAAACAGAATCCAGATAAATAAAGACACCAGAAACCAGACAAATTAACATATTTCTGAGGCAGACACACAGTAAGACTTACAATGACTGAATGATCCATCACCTACCTGATTCTGTCTGCTTCCTGAGCAAATAGGGGTAGTTGGGAAGTGTGTGCGCGTGTGTGTGTGTGTGTGTGTGTGTCTTTCTGTCTACACTCAATGTAAATGGAGACCGGCTGCTGTATTAGACAGACAACCAAGGAGAGAAGCCTTACGGGGATAAATAAACAAGAAATAAAAACTACGAACTGTAGACGTTAAAATGAAGACATTAAAGAGGAAGTGTTGACATGTTACAGAAACCGTTCAAAATAAAAATGACAGTCTGGGAACTGAATTGAATGCCTGGTAGGATGAGGGGTGGAGTTACTTAACAGGGTAACAGCCCAGCATCTAGAACAGACATTTCCACTTTGAGTACCCCCAACAGCACAGATTTTTGTTGTAGTCCTGAACAAGCACACTCAATTCAAGTCAATGAGAGCCATATGCAATCACACTACACGGCCACAAGTATGTGGACACTTGCAAGTAGAACATCTCCTTCCAAAATCATGAACATTAATATAAAGTTGGTCCGAACTTTGCTGCTGTAACAGCCCATACTTCTGGGAAGGTTTTCCACTAGATGTTGGAACACTGCTGCAGGGATTTGCTTCCATTCAGCCACAAGAGCATTAGTGAGGTCTGGCACTAATTTTGGATTAGAGAAGGCTCACAGGCAATTTATCCCAAACGTGTTTGATGGGGTTGAGGTCAGGGTTCTTGCACACTGATTTTCAAAAAACATTTCTGTGTAGACACTGATTTGTGCATGTAGGCATTGTCATTTTGAAATAGGAAACAGCCTTCCTCAAACTGTTGTCACCAAGTTGGATGCCACAAAGTTTAGAATTAAAGGGCCTAGCCCAAACCACAGAAAAATAGCCCCAGACCATTATTCTTCCTCCACCAAACTTCAGTCGGCACTATGCATTTGGGCTGGAAGCTTTCTTCAGGTATCTGCCAAACCCAAATTCAATCGTCAGACTGCCAGATGGTGACGCAGGACTCATCACTCCAAAGAACTTGTTTCCAGTGCTCCAGAGTCCAATGATGGCAAACTTTACACCACTCCAGCTAGGCTTGCGTGTGGCAGTTCAGCATGGAAACCCATTCCATGAAGCTCCCGAAGCACAGTTCTTGTGCTGCCATTACTTCCAGAGTCAGTTCGGAACTCTGTATTGAGTGTTGAAACCAAGGAGAGACAAGTTTTACAGGACTCAGCACTCAACGGTCCAAGAGCTGAACCCCCCCCCCATACATAATTCAATACGGGCCATTCTACTGCCAATGTTTGTCCATGGACATTGCATTCACCTGTCAGCGCTGGCTGTGGCTAAAACACCCGAATCCACTCAATTTAAGGTACGCACGCCATATGGCCAAAGGTATCGCCACCCAGCACAGCCAGAAAATGACTGGCAGACAAAGCCTGGTTCTTCCCAAGGTTTCTGCCACTCTAGGGAGTTTTTCCTAGCCACTGTGCTACAACATATTGTTGATTGCTCTTTGAGGTTTTAGGCTGGGTATTTGTAGAAGCACTTTGGGACAACTGTTGCAGCAAAAAAAGGCTTTATAAAATAAATGTGATTGATGGTTTTCATGAGGGGCTCATGCCAACGGTCCCAAATAAGAGTTGGTTCAGAAAACATCTGCACTATAGAAAACTGGTGACGGCAGTGACATCACAGCAACCTGTCAGACATCAAACAAGAGGAAAAAAAGACAGACAAGAGTATTTGGTTCTACACTTCTGCCGTGTGTGTGTGGGTGTGTGTCGCATGTTCTTGGTGATTGAAGTACAGATGGAGGGGTGGAGGTCAGGGGAGGTTGCTAGGGGAACACGGTACCTGAGTTGGGCGTCGCCGGAGAGTTAGCCTGGCTAGCCTGCGCCGACACGCTGGCAGCATCCACCGCTGTCTTAACTGCGTACAGGTTCGCTTCCTCCTGGAACTTACCAATGTTCTTCTTGTACCGTATTCTCTTGTTGCCGAACCAATTAGAAACCTGAAGTGGGGGAGGGGGGGCACAACAGTGCATTAGAGCTTCCCCTAGGTATCTTTCCTCTTCATTAGTGTACGCAAAATGTTTCCCCGCATTTCTCATCAGAACATGCAAGAATACTGAGTCTGGTAACTCTCTGGGTTTCTTCCTAAGTTTTGACCCCACTTGGGTGTTTTTACTAGCCACGTGCATAATTTCTCCCAGAGTTCGCAACACTAGGATGTACAAGCACCAAAACTCAAGTGTTGGTCCAACATCAATTGTTCTTAATCTTTTGAAATGGTGTTCAAATTTCTTGTCTCCCTGCAGCTTTCTTGTCTCCCTACAGCCAACAGGGTAAGCAGCAGGTTTGAAACACTGAATAAATACATTTATATCATATCAATTTGTCATATTATATTGTACTATATCAATCCACATTGTATCAATACATATGCTATGTCATCCCAAAACAGATTAAGACATAGACAATTATATCACCAACTACATGTGGTGACAGCATGGTGAGCTCCCGTACCTGAGACACGGTGATGGCACACTTCTTGGCCAGCTCCTCTTTGGCCTCCTCGCTGGGATACGGGTTAGACAGGTGGGAGTAGAAGTACTCATTCAGCACCTCAGTCGCCTGCTTGTTGAAGTTACGCCTCTTACGTCTGACAGAGATAAAGACAAACATATAAAAGTTACGTCTCTTACACCCTACAAAAACAGACTAACATGGTGAAGTTACGCCTGACAAAGACAGACTAACATGGTAAAGTTACACCCCACAAAGACAGACTAAAATGGTGAAGTTACAGCCCACAAAGACAGACTAACATGTTGAAGTTACGCCCTACAAAGAGATGGACTAACATGAAGTTACGCCTCCTCCTCCATGAGAGGCGTACAGTGGATATAAAAAGTCTACACACCCCTGTTAAAATGCCAGGTTCTTGTGATGTAAAAGAATGAGACAAAGATAAATCATGTCAGAACTTTTTCCACCTTTAATGTGACCTATAACGCGAACAATTCAATTGAAAAACAAATTGAAATCTTTGAGGGGGAAAAATAAAAAACTCACAATAACCTGGTTGCATAAGTGTGCACACCCTTAAACTAATACTTGGTTGAAGCACCTTTTGATTTTATTACAGCACTCAGTCTTTTTGGGTAGGAGTCTATGAGCATGGCACATCTTGACGTGGCAATATTTGCCCACTCTTCTTTGCAAAAGCGCTCCAAACCTGTCAGATTGCGAGGACATCTCCTGTGCACAGCCCTCTTCAGATCACCCCACAGATGTTCAATTGGATTCAGGTCTGGGCTCTGGCAGGGCCATTCCAAAACGTTAATCTTCTTCTGGTAAAGCCATGCTTTTGTGGATTTGGATGTATGCTTTGGGTCGTTGTTGTGCTGAAAGGTGAACTTCCTCTTCATCTTCAGCATTCTAACGGACGCCTGAAAGTTTTGTGCCAAAATTGCCTGGTATTTGGAACTGTTCATAATTCCCTCCACCCTGACTAAGGCCCCGGTTCCAGCTGAAGAAAAACAGCCCCAAAGCATGATGCTGCCACCACCATGCTTCACTGTGGGTATGGTGTTCTTTGGGTGATGTGCAGTGTTGTTTTTGCGCCAAACATACCTTTTGGAATTATGGCCAAAA
>JACXGI010016588.1:0-15656 GCA_016801175.1 Esox masquinongy
TTTATACAGGTAACGAGCTGAGATTAGGAGCACACTCTTAAAGGGAGCGCTCCTAATCTCAGCTTGTTACCTGTATAAAAGACACCTGTCCACAGAAGCAATCAATCAATCAGATTCCAAACTCTCCACCATGGCCAAGACCAAAGAGCTGTCCAAGGATGTCAGGGACAAGATTGTAGACCTACACAAGGCTGGAATGTGCTACAAGACCATCGCCAAGCAGCTTAGTGAGAAGGTGACAACAGTTGGTGCGATTATTCGCAAATGGAAGAAACACAAAATAACTGTCAATCTCCCTTGGTCTGGGGCTCCATGCAAGATCTCACCTCGTGGAGTTGCAATGATCATGAGAACGGTGAGGAATCAGTCCAGAACTACACAGGAGGATCTTGTCAATGATCTCAAGGCAGCTGGGACCATAGTCACCAAGAAAACAATTGGTAACACACTACGCCGTGAAGGACTGAAATCCTGCATCGCCCACAAGGTCCCCCTGCTCAAGAAGCACATGTACAGACCCGTCTGAAGTTTGCCAATGAACACCTGAATGATTCAGAGGAGAACTGGGTGAAAGTGTTGTGGTCAGATGAGACCAAAATCAAGCTCTTTGGCATCAACACAACTCGCCGTGTTTGGAGGAGGAGGAATGCTGCCTATGACAACTTCACCGCATCAAAGGGACGATGGACGGGGCCATGTACCGTCAAATCTTGGGTGAGAACCTCCTTCCCTCAGCCAGGGCATTGAAAATGGGTCGTGGATGGGTATTCCAGCATGACAATGACCCAAAACACACGGCCAAGGCAACAAAGGAGTGGCTCAAGAAGAACATTAAGGTCCTGGAGTGGTCTAGCCAGTCTCCAGACCTTAATCCCATAGAAAATCTGTGGAGGGAGCTGAAGGTTCGAGTTGCCAAACGTCAGCCTTGAAACCTTAATGACTTGGAGAAGATCTGCAAAGAGGAGTGGGACAAAATCCCTCCTGAGATGTGTGCAAACCTGGTAGCCAACTACAAGAAACGTCTGACCTCTGTGATTGCCAACAAGGGTTTTGCCACCAAGTACTAAGTCATGTTTTGCAGAGGGGTCGAATATTTATTTCACTCATTAAAATGCAAATCAATTTATAGCATTTTTGACATGCGTTTTTCTGGATTTTTTTGTTGTTGTTCAGTCTCTCACTGTTCAAATAAACCTACCATTAAAATTATAGACCGATCAATTATTTGTTAGTGGGCAAACGTACAAAATCAGTAGGGGATCAAATATTTTTTCCCTCACTGTACACAATAGCATTCAGCGAGACAACAGGGACATTCTTGAGTTTTTAGATACCAATTTCATCAGTAGGTAAAAGTTGACTGGGAAAAGTCAATACTGTACACAGTGCCGGCTCTAGCCTTGTGGATGCCCTAAGCAAAATTTGATTTGGGGCCCCCTCTCCCCTAACGGTCGGATCCCAAGCAGTCGGAGGCCACCTAGCGGTTGGGGGTTCTGAGCTACCGCTTATGTCGCTTATGTCTTCTGCCCTGTTTTAAACTTAGGAGGACATGAGGTCTTGGCCCACACCTGAGGAGTACCAGGCTTGAAAGACCCGTTGCTGTCCCTGTCCAAAGTCCTCCTGGTTGTGTTGCAGATCAAGACGATACCTGACGATTCCAGCTGCCACTGTGCTGACCCCCCCCCCCCCAACCCCGTGTTGTCCCTGTCCTTGTCCATCTGGTCATGCTTCCGACCTGGACTAGGTTTAAATAGACTCTGGACTCAGCCCACATGCATTTATTAATTATTACAATTTGTACTCTTAATATGTTCACCCAGCACAGCCAGAAGAGGACCGGTCACCCCTCTGAGCCTGGTTCCTCTCTAGGTTTCTTCCTAAATTTCGGCCTTCTTAGGGAGTTTTTCCTAGCCACTGAAATTCTACAATACTGTTGTTTGCTCCTTGGGGTTTAAGGCCGGGTGTTTTGTAAAAGCACTTTGTGACAACTGCTGATGTAAAAAGGGCTTTATAAATAAATTTGATTGAAAAATAAATTTGATTGATTATACCTGGAAGTCTGCCCTGACTGTACAATACTGTAGTACAGAGAAAAACAATATGCATATTTGTATGTATACAGTAAATTTAGTGGTGTTACATGTAAATAGAAAATTCACATTTGCATGTCAGCTTTTACGTATTTCTTACATATAAAGTCATATAATAGTGAGCTGAAAATTTGCCATAAAATGACATCCATAAAAACAAAAAAACTGCAACAACAATGAAAAAACCTACGGTAGTTCTGTAAAAAAAACAATGAATTGTACCTCCTCACGGTACATAACACTACAAGTTCCCATCCTCTTGTGCCTCGTTTCCACTGGTGCCAAACACTTGTGTTTTACCCTGAAGTCCAGACTTTTTTCTGTTTCCATTGACACGGCCCAGCCCCAGTCGGCCAATAGGCTATGGCCGAGTAGCCCGACTCTCACTTGGTGCCAGGCCACGGACTTTAGGACTTAGGGCGGGGCTTGCCGAACAACGCGTTACATGGTGTGAAAACGTGGCATGTTGTTCTATTCGAATAGCGATGTGTATCTTCTGTTTAGGCTTCTCGTAATGGTTTTCATCCGATCTAACTAACAGATCCCTGATAAAATAAAGAAAATGAAGCAACAGTAGAGGGAAGCAAAGACTCAGAACGGAAAGAGTTGGAACCACCGAAGGTGATACGATGCCATTGACTCAATAGAAAAACGGAGCGCTGAGACTGAGACGTAGACTTCAGAACCTATAACAGCACAAAATTACTTCAGAATTCTCCCAAATTCTTCTATTAAATGTAGTTCGTTTTGACAAAATACTTATTAAACTGGTTTAGTTGCAGTGTCACGAGTGTAGGTGGAGAAGGAGCCGGTCGCAGGAGTTTGAGGAGGAATTATTACTTAAGTTCAAACGCCATATTGTAAACAAACAGAGCATGGCGTTATTGTTTATTTTGCTACCAGAAAAATATTGCCTTTTATTTTTCGTAACCGGAAAACCAAATTGTGTTGAAAGTTTACTCCTCCCTCCCCACGTGAGCCCCTCCTTAAGTCCTTGGTACCAAATGTATAGTGGAAACAGAAAAATCTGCAGCCAACATTCGCATAAATCACCGGTGTAGCCCTGGTACCGGAGTAAAGCACCAGTCGAAATGCGGCACTGGTGGACATTCTGTCGTTCTTGTTGGTCTGGCAAGAGATTTTCGTCAACATCACATCTGATGATTTCCCTTGCGATGCACCGGGGGACAAACCTCCTTGCGATTCCTATTTCATTACTATGTCACCTGGCAGGTAATTTATCAGTTTTGATCAGTAAGCCATGTGCATGTAGGTATTGTGCCTATTGTAGATAATTGTACTTACTTTTTTGCACACGTGCCAAAAAACGTGCAATTTGCTTAAATTAAGAAATGTTAATCTGGTGTGAGCAAGAAACTAATTGTTCAGAGATTTGAACTAATTGTTTTGAAAAAAAAAATAATTCTCATTCAAGAATTGAGCCAAAGCAGTTCAGAAGAACTGTAAATTCTCACCTATTTGCAATTGCTATTCAGTAGTGTAGAGAGGCCTGAGTTTTTGTCAATATGGTGTGACTTTTGGTGTGTTTATGGTTGTGAGAAAATGTAGTAAACATTGAGGAAATGTCTGTTAGCAGCTGTAATTAAGTCCTTCTAAAAATGTGGAAACAATCAGAAAGTGAATAAGATTAAGACATAAGGTAAATCTTACAGAATCCAAAGAATTGACCCATATGTTTAACACTATTGCATCTGTGTTGGGTTCTGTCTGAAACATATTCTCTCAATTTCTTCCCTTCCTGTCTGCATACGCCTGTTGTCTCGGGTAGAAGATGTCTGTATCTATGAGCCATGGTAATAGGCAATTCATAAATATATTCTAGACATAGGTTAGGTTATTCAGAGGGTATTCTGTGGATAAGTAGCCTCGTAAAACAATCCTGATCTTGCAAACTCAAATTCTGTTTCTGTGTAGCCTAGTGAATGAGAGCACCTTTCCATGAGTCAGGTTGTTTTCCATTAATTAGGCTGGCATTGAAGATATGCATGAGGGCATGGGAAGACTGGGGCCTTGTGGCCTTTAAAGTGACACCATCTGATCCACTTGCCTTGTTATTAGGCAGGGAAGTCAGGACACTTTCTATCTCTTCAAGGGTGAAATTACATGTCTCTGAGAAATAGTCTGGTTGTACCTTTTCTGTGGTTTCAGACCAAGTGGAGGTGGTCAGTGGTACACTGCAGGTAGAGGCCTGAGAGTGTAATACTTTAAATTCTGATCACCGGTAAGAATGTTGAATACAACTTCATGTCGAAATTTTAAAACATTAGTAAAGACTGGGATGAAGTCGAGGGTAAACGCTATTTACACACGTTTCTTTTTGTGAAATAAAGTTTACTCACCTTGTCACTTAGGTAATTATTGTTTAACCACTTATTATTGCAGTCCCAGTGTTGTTCAATGCTAATAACTAAATATTCATGATCTAAATTCCTCGCTATCAACAATTTTGGAAAAAAAAAAAATTTGTACCAGGTCGTGCAACTAAAATGGCCATCAGTATTTTTTCAAACTCTAAGTACAGATGAAGTCATGAAACTTAACAGAAAAATAATGGCTGACGGTTTTCTTAGTCGCACTACCAGGGAAACATTTTTTTTTTTTTTTGAAACTTTTTTGATAACGAGGAACAAATTCAAACCCTCAGATGGTAAGTGTCCATAGAGATTATACATGTCTTTGTTGATGAGAAACATGTTTTTGCCAAGCTCTAAAAAGTTTTAATGTAATTAACTTTCTGTAAGCCTGAGTAACATATCGCACCTAAAGATGAATATCTAGTTACTTTAGTCAAAGCTAGTGGCTAGCTAGCTAGCTATAGCCAACCAGTGAATTAGCTCACTGCAATAGCTCTGGCAACATTGTTAGGTAGGCCTACTGTGTTAGCTGATGCAAAGGTAACTTTATAACTAGTAAATTGGCTAGCTAGATAGAGTGAAATTATGTGACAGATGCATGAGATGCTTTGCATATCAATGAATCAGAGAATTTGTTTATTTCGAAATAAAATAAACTTATTTTTTGGTGCTGTATCTTTAAGTTTATCTAGTAATTTCGCGATACCACCTTGAAATAACAGAAACTTATAAAACAATTTTTTAAAATTATTTAGAATGGCTTTTTGTTTAAAATGGCTAAAAGGTTCTCCAGAACAATGGAAAAAGTGCAAATCTGCAATGTCAATGTGAAAAATTATGCTAGAATAATGTTGAAGCATGTAATGTCCGTTCAAGTAGGTTAAAATGTTATACCAATATACATAATTTTGCATAATTCTCTACCTTCTCTGCAAGTAATTGTTATTTGAGTAAATGCATTAAGGAAATCAAGGAGCCAAATGAACATCTCTATTCACTATTACGATTTGGGTCCCAACGTTCACCGAAACGAGACATTCAAAAAGAGCTGTTCCTTCACGAACTACCCTTCTCTAGTTTCCATCAGCCAGCTCTGCAAATGTTTATATCTGAGAAAACGTTTTCAACTTATCGTGATATGTTGCATCGAACAGCAACAATTGTCATTATGACCACTATGCATGGTATGAGAGTAAAAAGGGTCTAAAATAAAAATAAAATATACAATAATGTGTCCGGATAGTATGATATTGAATAGTAGTGATTTCATTAGATGTACATACTTTGTTTGGCGGCAGTAATTATGATAACATTTTCTCCTATGAATTTAGGACTGAGGCACCATCAGGACACACACAGACAAGAGACCTCACCTGACAATTTCACTTGTCATTTAACGGCTTTAGAGTGCATCCAAAGATAATTCCCTGAATAATCATGAAGATAAATCTTTTATCCTATATCTTCTACTTATGTACCAGATTCAAGGTAAAGTAGATAATTTCTTTCATAACAACACTGCATCAAGAGTTTGCCCTTGAAGGTTGACAATTCTCCGTTGAAAAGTTGCCTCTTGCCTTATACAGTATTCATGCAATGAATGACAAGGTAATGCATTTAGTCAATGACTGACAAGGTAATGCATTTACTTAATGGCTGAAACAGAAGTGACAGTGAGGACCTGCCCTGGCCAGGCGGATTACCAAACAGGCATGCAAGGCAAGTGCCTCGGGCCCCCTCACCTTTTTACATTAGAGGACCCCAGAATGTGTAGAGTGAAGCACATTACAGAATGTGTATCGAATGCATAAAAAAGTTGTCCTTTTCTGTCCAAAAATACAGTGTTGTATATGTGCCAATGCCACAAAACAGATTGTCCTAACAATGTGCCGTAAACATGTGGGTTGTTGATGACCTCCAGACCGGAAACATGCGGGCTATGTCTAGCGAACTCAACCATAACCACAATAATGACTCCATTCTGCAATTAAGCCACTAGTAAAATTGGTAGTTGCAAACTTTGCAAAGCAAATGTTTCAAGGGGTGACAGTAGAGAACCTTACGCTAACTAGCCAAACCTAGTGACTAACAGCAGCGAGCTAAAGGCCGGCTAATTGAGAATACACCACTTTAAACTGTGCAATTTTTTTTTCAGATTCATAAGTATATAGCAAGCAAACCTGTTGGGTGCACTAGTTCAGCTCATCTGCAGTTAGTAGCTTTGAAAACGGATTTCAACTGCTGTCCTGAGAGCAACTGCCTTTCAGAAAGCATTTGAAATCACGAATACGGATCCCCTCCACACGTCAGTTTGGATGAGCCCTTATAGTACCAGAATACAGGGGTTTTATTCAGATATTAAGCCGAGTCATCAATCCCTCACGTTTACACCATATGTAGAGTGACAAAGGCATCAATGTGACACCCCCCACACCAATGATATCCTTCCCTGTCATTATTAATGGTAAGAGGTCAGCATATCTTGGAGATAAGATTTTTGTTCATCTGTAACTTTTATTGCCTGTTCATGCAGACTGGTTCCCACTTAGTGCCTTAGGGAAATTGTAAATTGTTGCAGTGCCCTGGTGAGGGATGATCTCCCCGCACTATCCAGGGTTGGCACCAGTATGGCTGTGTGATCCACGGGAGCCCTGGATGTTGTGGATGAGATGCCATCCCCAGAATGCTCTCTTGAAACCTTGTGACTAGAATTAAGAAAACACTGTTTCTGTTTCAAAGCACGTGCTGAAAGGTTATGATTTCTTTGCGGTTTGATGTTTATGCAGCCGAGAACCCCTTTTTTGGGGTGTTTTGAGTGAAAGCCTTTAGGTCCCCTTTGGGGTACAACCCTTTTAACAGAAGGAACAACCAGAGGGTTCTACCAGTACCCAAAAAGCGTTCTTTCTAGAACGAAAAATAGGTTTTCCTACAAGGACAGCAGGAGAACCACTTTATGCAGGTTTAAATAAATATGTATAAAATGCTGTGCTTGTTTGTTAAGATAAGACATACTACTATAGTATGTCTTATCTTACAGACGTACTATATTTTCCCAGTGGGGATACAATGCAATAAACCAATCATACTTGTCTCTCGCTGTCCATTCATGCAGACAAGTTCCCATTTAGTGCCTGAGGGAGTTTGTTGCAGTTTACTGTTGAGGGATGATCTCACCACATGGTCCAGAGTTAGCACCAGTATGGCTGTAAAATCCTCAAGAGTTGTGGATGAGATGCCATGCTGAAAACTCTCTTTGGAAAACTTGTAACTAGAATGAACAAAATTCTAATCAAGCATTACTAAGTGATAACAACATTTTTTTAATAACAGGCTTTCCAGTGAAGGCACCCATATTAGTCAAATTAGATGAATGTTATTTTATACTTCTTAGGGCTGTGAACCAATCATTTGTTTTAATTGCTGTGATTAACCAAATGTATTCAATGTGGGTTATAATTTAAGATTAAGGAGAAAAAATATGAATATTAATGTCTTGAACAAATAGTGTAAAAATTCAGTTCCAGGCGCTCATGGATTTTTTGAGTTTTTGTTGCTTTGGCTAGATCCTAATTTAAAACATGCAACACGTTTTGGCTTGCGCATTCATCAAGATGTCAAGTATAAATTAATGCTGTGTTTGTGCCTGATACTAGTTGTATAGAGTTTCCTTGCTTTTTCATTACTATCTCCCTTCCAAGGACACCTATGGTAGTTTCATAATTTTCATATACCTGAAGCGCTCCTGCTTGCACAAGAATATTAATGTCTTGATTACTCTTTCCACTCCTCTTTCCTGCCACCCTCTCTCCTCCCATTGTCCGTTGCTGCTCTCAGTGCTGTGCTTGAGCCTGATGTATATTGACGGGCCATCAGACCTCCACCCTGTGTTTCATGTACAGTAGACAGGTCAGCTACTGCTTGAGCCACATGTCAGTTCAGAGCCCGGGGAGACCCTGTCCAGGCTTTACACTCTCTACACTTTCTATCTCTATACTCTCTATGTATGTACCCTTTATCTCTATGCTCAATCTCTCTTTCTCCTCTCTACAGTACAATCTATCTTCCTCCTCTGTACACTCTCTTTCGCCTCCTCTACACATTCTCTTCCTCCTCCTCAATACACTCACTTTCCCATCCTCTACATTATCTTTTCCTCCTCATCTCTCTTTTTTTGTCCTGCTCTCTACTCTCATTCTCCTCTGCTCTTCTCTCATTCCCCTCCTCTCTTCTCTCATTCTCCTCCTCTCTTTACACTCTGTCTTTCTCCTCATCTCCCTGTACACTCCAACTCACCCTACTCTGGCCAATCCCTTATTACATTGTATACTCTTTCCTCTCTCTCGCTCTAAATTCTCCAATCTCAATTTTCACTTCAATATCAATATTAACTTAAAGAGCTTTCTTTATTGGCATTGAAAACATTTCTTCACATTGCTAAAGCAAGTTAAAAAATAAAAATAAACATATAATACATAACAGTGAAAACAAAAAATGTAAACAGTCTCCCCTCTCTCTGTACACTATCTTTCCTCTTCTCAATCTATCCCTCTGTCAACCTTTCCAGGTACTTCAGTGATGCTGCTGTGCCTCTTTCTCCCTTCAACATCACCATTCTCCCTCTCACACTTCCATACCCTTCTTCTTGTCTAGCTTTCTAGGGACTATGGTGAGACCGCTCTGTCACTCTGTGCTCTCCAGGCCCCTCTTTATGAAGGTTCATAAGTCTACTGTATCCAGTCAGATCTCAGATTTATTGTATGATCAGGTGATCTATTCGCAATGCCTAATGTAGTTATGGTTATATTAGGCTGTAGGCCTCAGAAGATTGGCCTGGCAACAGAAATTAAGTGCATTAACTTGGGACACAAATTGTTTACTTGCAGCTGGAATTGACATCATTTAAAACATGTGAACTTTTCCAGTAAACACTAATAGAGACACTTAGTTCCTCAAGGAGAGTCCCTCTCTTCTTAATAAACCCTGCTCATTGTGTTTGTGTTCAACCATGATTTCCCCTGGTTTGCTGACAGTTATTTGGTCCGCTTTCCACTGAACTCTCTGAGCTCCTACTTTTGTATTTTGTATTCTATTTTTCTGCTTTTTAGTGCCGCTAAATATTAAGGAGAAAAGTTAAAGTATCTGAAAGGTTGCAAGATAAATGAGGACGTGTTCTCAGTCAACTTACCTGGTAAGGTAAAGAAACATCTCAGTTAAACAGCATAACAAATGTAAGTGCAGAATTTTCAATTTTAATTAAAATTGAACAAGAAAAATGTTTTTAAAATGCTTTTATGTGATTAAACTACTGTGGGCTTTTTTGCTTTCGGTCTGTGGCAGCAAGAGGAGCACAGAAAGGTAAGCCATGACAGAATACCCATGACCTTACATTCTGCACCGTTGGCAGATTTCCCTCCTGCACGGCACACAAGACAATTTACCTCATCCGTGGCGGGGGCTGCCATCGCCTGGGTGATTGACGAACCAGCTGCGGCCGCTGTGCGTTTTAACAAGTGTGCCAGACATGCACAAAGCAATTTCAGCACTGGGAGGTTTAACTTATCTCCGCCTTACAGTACGCAGTTATGAAATGCCGCAGACCGGAGAGGCACAGGGGAAGGCTCTCGTCCTTTCATACATCCAAGGACAACCTGTTTTTGAGACCATCTTATGACATATGCCTTAAAAACACTACACAGATGGCAGATGGTGTTTAAATGTGTGTGTGTGTGTGAGGAGGGGGTTGTATTGCCATTTATTTGTGCAGTTTTTTAAACCTCTTTAAAAGTATAACCATTAGAGAATTCCAATACTCTGGCTTCTCTCTGATTCGAGGAATAACGACTGATCCCTGATACCTTGGTCTTCCTTATCATTCTACTGTTACATATGTCCGTTTTCCCATATGATTTTAATGCCAACCATTAAGTGAACGGAAAGGAACAGCGGGAGAAAGGTGCGAACCAGCCAGCCTGTGCTTGCAACCTTAGTGCAGAAACCCCTGTGCCATAAATGTTGCCACCTCTCAGCAGAGTTTCCTAACT
Organism: Esox masquinongy; assembly: GCA_016801175.1. Taxonomy (NCBI): domain Eukaryota; kingdom Metazoa; phylum Chordata; class Actinopteri; order Esociformes; family Esocidae; genus Esox; species Esox masquinongy. The sequence goes on from JACXGI010016588.1 coordinate 10,507, forward strand.
CTACAAGGGAAAACGCCACAGTTCTATCTAGAGGTTGGGCGTAACGTGGTTATAACATCACCGATGAAGGCAGTTAACCACCCTGACAGGTTAGCAACAATAGAAGCAATTTAGAAGACGCTACGGAACCGTCAGTCCATTGGAGAGCTCTGTTGGGTCTACATCATCTGCGGTGCAGCCCAACATTAATCTCACTCCCTGACATGCTCATTGTTCTCCTCTCTCGTGCTTGGTGTAACATACAACCCAAGGGACCCGTGCTCGCGGACTCATTTATCAAACACCTAGTTGTCTCACGAACGAAGGATATAGCCCTGTGCCTCGACAGGCTTATGCAAATGGGACACTCTTTTGAGCGCTCTTGTACCACAGCCATTAACATCGTAGTAAAATAGATGAATCAGCTAACGATAGTTGAATACAGTAGCTTGCAAGTTTATCTGTTGACCGTTCATTTCACCAGCTAGCTAGCAAAAAATACTTGACAACGTTAAATATTGCATGCCACTTAATCCAAGGCTTGTCATCCACTGTAAGATGATGCAATAGCAGAAATACTCAGCCAAAAACAATGTTGTTTGGAATTACAGGTTCCCTGTTATCACATCAATACAGTACGTTCATAGAATGGAAACCGATAGTTGGGGTTATTTAACTCCAGTTTAATGAGTGGAGCGAAGCCCCATCGTGTAGCCCTGCTCCTGTAGGTTTATCCCTGCTGCGCATGTGCTGCTCAGCTGGGAGCAGTGGGGGCTTATTGAAGACGGGGACTTGGAGAAAAAGTTTAATTGAAGTTTTATTTATTTTTAATGTATTTTTTACAGAGAAACCCGACAACGATTGTAAACAGTAAAATGTATCTGCTTTTGGGAGCTATTTAGTTAATTATTGTATCTAGGTTCACATGAAATGCGGCTAGGAGCTTGAACGTTTAAAAGTTCAGTTTTCTAGTATTGAATTAAACATATGTTTAAACTCATTTAAAGGAAGTTATGTGAAGTTATGTTGTGCTACTTAAAATTTTGACAGTAACATTTTTATTTTTCCTACATATGTACAGTATATCGGCCCCCAAATATTGGTCTCCTTGATCACTAATAATCAGTATCGGCCCTGTAAAACCCATATCAGTCGACCCCTAATGTGTTGTTCCTTTTCTGTCTCCCATTCCTCTTTATCTTGATTGATGTGTGTGTACATTGATATCTCAAATGCACATGCACTCTAACACACACACAGACACTCACACACTCACTACACTGTACACGAAGAAGTGTAGAACAAAACATGTGTTTGCAAGTAAAAAGTGGAGGACTATTTTCACTGGAATGAAGAACCAATTTCACTCACTGTGTGTGTGTGTGTGTGTGTGTGTGTGTGTGTGTGTGTGTGTGTGTGTGTTGTGTGTAGAGCTGTTGGGTGTGTGCAGTACCAGTGAATTGCTGTTTTATTTGAGTCAGGGATATCATTAAGGAAAACAGAGGATATCTCTCACAATCTCAACGACTTTCATAGTAAAAAACAAAGTTTTCTCCCACGCGGACAGACACACACACACACACACACAAATGCGCATTAACACAATGAAGCAGCTAAACAAAATGAGTGAGTTAAATCAAAGTTTTTTGGGAAACATGAATTATTTGAATCTCCTATAAGTACTTCCTATCAAGCTCTCCCTCATTTTTCTCTCTCCGTCTCTATCATTGACCCCTTGTTTTAGTCTTATCCTGTCCCAAAGTTTTATAGGTAATAACTTGTAGAACACCTCTATTTCCAAATGATAAATAAAAGGAGGTGGAAAGCAGTGAATAAAATATGAGTGGCGATAGCAGGTGGACAGAATGGTGCATAAACCGACAGGATGGGATTGTCTGGTGATCATTAAATATGGATGGCCTTCAGCAGACAAAGCCAAATAACAAGTTCCACACAGATGTGTGAGCCATCGCTAAACACACAAATCATCATAAAAACACAGCACTCACCCTCTGCCATCTATTCCCCCACAAACACTGATCACACTGTGGTGTGTACAGTGACACCCCCGGACAAACACCCCCGACATTGGCCCATCTCCGCTTGTGCGCACCGTCTCAAGTTAAACACACAGATCCACTGAGTTATATGTTAAAAATGGACACGCTCAGTGCATCTACAGTTGACAGATGAAGAAGAAGAAAAGAAACACCCGCTCTCTCTGGAATACTTCGGTTTTAATATGTTCCGGCAGCAGACGTCTACCTCTACAGAGGGTTCTGTCTTTAGCCTTCATCACCGGAAACTCATCATTTTTGTTTGACTGCTGCCGCTAAACTCTGTTGCAGTGACAATATTCCAGAGACTGCAGGTTTTTCTTTTCACTGAGTTGAACATGCTGTACCACACACACACACACACAGACACACACACACCCACACATACACACAACACACCTACACGCACAAACACACACACACACACCTACAGACCCACACACTTACACACACATGCACACACACGCGCACACACACGCACGCGCACACACACACACACGCGCATGTGTACATACGTACACGCGCACACACACCCCCCTGCCAACCCCTTACATTTTCTCTGTCTATGAGGCCAGTCAGCCTCCTGAAAGCTGCTGAGACCACAACAGGTGTGTCAATGAAACCCAACACTAAAACACACACACATAGATCTCCATACCTTCATTCCGCCCACGTCACTACAGAGACGTGACCACACATTGCTTTTACCTTAGGTGAACCGTAGCAGCAAGCTACAAAAGACACACAATGTCACTGAACACAATGGAGAAAAACATTTAGGTTGCGTGACAGAAAGTCGTATTCAGCGTATTTACATATTCAGCCCATGGACCCTCTTTGTGTGTTTGTTTGTTTCAAGTTTTGGTAGTCATATTTATACAGTACATGAAATACACTCTATGCATACATAGTGCATGTGTGTTTATCTGTGTGAGAGAGCATGTGTGTGTCCACTAGAATAGTAACCCATGGCAAATCTGGCAAGGTCAGGACCTTTTGCTAGTCCTCAGTTGTTAGGATTTTAGAAATGGGGTTAGGATCAGGAGTTAAGGTTAGGTTTAGATTTAGGGTTAGGACTGAGGTTTTGGGTTAATGTGAGGGTTATGGTTTGGGTTAGGGTTAAGGCTGGGGCTATACAAGATTTTGAATGGGAATACTTTTCCTTGCAACTTCCCGTAAGCATTCATAGGCACTATTACACTTCTATTTATAATATTTCCTATTTCTATCCATATTGTCCATATTCCCCATTTCTACACTCTTTGGAATTGCTGCTAGTTTTCATTGTTATGTATATTTTTTCTTTATATCATTCTTAATGCTTACTGTGTAGATGTCGTGTGCCATGTCAAAAGAATTTCATTGTTCAGAATGACGCTATGTTATTTGGTGCATTTGACAAACAAAAAGACTGACTGTTTGCATAACGTGTGTCGGTGTTTGTGTGTGTGTGTGTGTGTGTGTATGTGTGTGTGTGTGTGTGTGTGTGTGTGTGTGTGTGTGTGTGTGTGTGTGTGTGTATGTATTCCACTTCACAATAAACAAAAGTTGACTGACATAACAGTCATATTTGTCATTTATTAGCCTACAAGGTTTTTAATCTAATAACAATTATAAATATCAAAATCAAAAGACAAAAAAGTTCATTTGATTACAGTACATTCCATCTGCAGAGAGGCCAAGAGGCTGCCAAACATAAGAACTAGGAGAGAATAAAAGAGCCATTGGGACAAAAATGACCAGAGCATCATTGCATTTTCTGGTGCAGTACCATACTTAATAGGAAAGTGTGATACGTTTCCCATTCATTTCAATGGAAACTGTCAGTTTCTTGACTGTATATTGTGCAAAAAAAAGACACCCTCAGGTGGGCTGCTATCCATAGCTCAGTGTGTGTTTGTGGTAAACATTCTTTTTTGTAGGTGTGCTCCTGCCTATAAAAGGCATTTATGTATTGCATAGAATGCGCTGTTGTCAGTGTCTTGTCACATTAAAACACTACATCAAATACAAAGGTCACAACATAATTCTCTGAGTGTTTGAGCTGAAACTAAGCAAATGGTTCTTGGCTGTGACTTTCACAGCTGGAGTTACATAGGCAGTTGTCAGAGCCTGTAGTCTGATGGAGTGAAAACGGAATGTTTCGATCTAATGGTTAGAAGCGTAAATACAGTGTAGACTCAGTAGTCTCCGGAACAAAATGGTGTTCTTGGTTTTGCTGTAAAATTCCCACAGGTTTCTCCATGTAAAGGTAAACTGGGTACTCTTTCTGTATACATGGGTAATAATGTATATAGACACCCATTACTGTCTAATAGTGTTTTCTTATCTTCTAAAAAGGCAAATGTCAAAGGTCGGAAAACTCAATATCAAAGTCCTAAATGATCCGTGGCATGTCCATGTCTCCAATGTTTGCAAATCACATCTGGGGTAGATATGGATATATTGCATTAAACTTCACTATGTTTATTTATCTCAAAATGTTTTAGGAAGTGTTCCATTGAAATGAATGGTTCTGGAACTAGACCCACGGAGCTTGAAGTGATCAGAATCTGTCCCCCCATTTCCTGATTCCCCAACATAATAAGCAATCACTTCTACAACCCTCCCCACCAACAATGAGCAACCCTTACCCCTGCAGTTCACAAGGTACAAAAATACATATTTAGTATTGATACATTCATATAAATATAAAAACGTGTTTCTTCCTGTGCTTTGAAACATGGACATATTGCCTTTTATTCAGATTTATCAAGGATATGGAACTCAGAGGCAGTCTGTAACCAACAGAAAACATTCCAGGAAAACCTGCCCATCGGGCCTAATGAATCATAACCCTATATTGGTATAGTGCTCCTGGCCTTTCATTAAAGAGGTGTCTCTTGCTACATATGTTAAAAAAAAACTCCCTGTTTGTTTTATATAAATAGACCCAGTCCCGATTAATGTGTCAATAAATGCCAAGTTCACTAACTAAAGAAATTTATCTATTTGTTTCCTTTAAATAGATAAATGGCAAGCTGGATTTCCATAGAGTGACATGCAGCATGTTAATGTGTGTCTACAGGCACTACTCAGAGGGCTTGGAGAGGCATGCATGCAGAGAGAGAGAGA
>JACXGI010016589.1:0-15667 GCA_016801175.1 Esox masquinongy
TTGGGTCGTTGTCGTGCTGAAAGGTGAACTTCCTCTTCATCTTCAGCTTTCTAACGGATGCCTGAAGGTTTTGTGCCAAAATTGCCTGGTATTTGGAACTGTTCATAATTCCCTCCACCCTGACTAAGGCCCCGGTTCCAGCTGAAGAAAAACAGCCCTAAAGCATGATGCTGCCACCACCATGCTTCACTGTGGGTATAGTGTTCTTTGGGTGGTGTGCAGTGTTGTTTTTGCGCCAAACATACCTTTTGGAATTATGGCCAAAAAGTTCAACCTTGGTTTCATCAGACCATAACATATTTTCCCACGTGCTTTTGGGGGACTTGATGCTTGTTTTTGCAAACTTCAGCCGGGCTTGGATGTTTTTCTTTGTAAGAAAAGGCTTCCGTCTTGCCACCCTACCCCATTCATATGAAGAATACGGGAGATTGTTGTCACATGTAGCACACAGCCAGTACTTGCCAGAAATTCCTGCAGTTCCTTTAATGTTGCTGTAGGCCTCTTTGAAGCCTCCCTGACCAGTTCTCTTCTCGTCTTTTCATCAATTTTGGAGGGATGTCCAGTTCTTGGTAATGTCTCTGTTGTGCCATATTTTCTCCACTTGATGATGACTGTCTTCACAGTGTTCCATGGTATATCTAATGCTTTGGAAATTCTTTTGTACCCTACCCATTTCATAATGGAAAAATCAAGCAAAAGATTTCTGCAAACTGTCAAAGTCTCAGGGAACCTTATTGGGGTACTCAGCAAAAAATGGCACCGGCGTAGCTGTCGAGGGTGCAGGGGGTGTGGCTGCACCGGGGCCCGCGGTCGGCAGGGGGCCCGCGATGTTGGGGGGGGGGGGGGGGGGTCCCGCGATGGGTGGGTGGGAGTCCTGCGGTTGGCCTCCAAAATAAATATTTTTTGCATTTTTATTTTGTGTTGTTCTCTATGGTTAACAACAACAAATACCAAAAAATTAGGTATTTATATTCAAATACAATACCAAAATGCTTGTTAATAGAAGCATTTTGCAACTAAAACATTTTGTTTGGCTCAAATATTATACCCTAGGCAACTACCAGTTCACTGAATAGAGCAAGAGGGAAGTTCATAAAGTGGCTTGAGCATTTTACGATGCCCTGGGCAATAAACGCACCAATTGCTTCTGTTATGTTTTAGGCCCATTTGGAATTAGATGCAAAGACCTGACTGAATATGAAGAGAAGTTGGTGTTCTTTCAATGCATATCAATCTTGTGCCTGTGGTAGGAATACTAGGGTGATGTTTTTGTAAAGATATAAACATGTTAGCGTTTTTGCCAGGCGCATAAGCTACTCCTGTTTAGTATTGGCAACACAGAACGTTAACTGCAGGCTATCCCCAACATGGGCATAATTGTATTAACAGAATGACCTAGCACGTTATTTTCACCTCAGATTTAGTCTACAAAAAAGCCATATAACACAGCTTAGCGTAAACAGGCCTAGTATTCATATTTATAAATGTTTATGTCATGTGTTTAGTGCAAACAAAACCACAGCCGTGATACCATGGTTCAAACAAAATGTGTAGTTACTGCCCTAGTCATACATTTGCGAAATTTAGGAACTTCACAAATGTGTTTTTTGAGACAACTAAGATGTACGAGAGATTTCATTTTTGATTTAAAAGTCAAAAATCCCACCCATTTTTCTCCCTTCCCCAATTTTATCATATCCAATTTCATCCACGGCCCTGTCTCGTCAAAAACAATTCTTCCTTAAAGACAATTATATAGATTACACATTAATAATCCAAAAGACTCACCCTTGTGGAATATAACTCGGAAAACAGCTGGGGCTTCTTGTATTCTTACTTTTCCTGTGTTTAGATAGAAAGTTGTCTCCTACTGTTTAAGTTTCTTGCTGATAGCAAGGTTTCTCTGTCCAATCTGAGCCCTATGGGAGCAGTGCGGCCTAACCCTGCACTGTTAGACAGCCAACCTCCTGTTCTTAGTTTCTGTCTGTTCACTTAAAAAGATAATAGGACCCTTGAGATATCAGCGCTGCAATATCATTTTAATCTGAGGCCTTTGCAAAAGAGGCATGACAGGAAGTTATTGTAATGGGTTGGTGCTACGCAAATATGATGCAGATCCTATGCTTAAGAAGTAGAATGAGTCACATTTCTCACATCTGACCAGAAGATGTCTTTATATAGTAGCGTACCTCGTATATCAAAACTAAAAGCATCTACCGGGCTAGGGTTTTCTCCTAATGTAAATTATGACAGGAAAGAAGGAAGCCTGATGTGCACTTGGAATGGAAAAAAAATCCAGGTGAAAACATGTGATGTGGCTCAGTCATAGTTAAGTGACCAAATACGAACATCAAATAGAACTCAAACAAACTGTCTAAGTAAAAAAAAAAGACCACTGTTCTGTACTTTTATCATGTGTTTGAACTAGATATTCCACTGACTGGATTTATAAGGAATGAGGGAAACTTTTTCCGTGGACCGTCAATGTGTGATTAATTGACAATCATATGACCTTGTTATGAAAACTTTTCATAATAATCAAATCACAATATACTAATTAAATAATAAGTGGAAACAACTCACTTCTAAACACACAGACATTACAGATATATTACTTGTAAGACATCCTGACTTACTGTGGCTAAAGGAGACCATTAGTCACAGTCAACTACACTTCCATTAGTAACACTCTGATAGACACTGGGCAGCTGTTGGACACCGATTATATTATAGAGGGACAAGCATTGATAATGGTGGACACAGGCTGGAATTCAAGGAAAGTTTCACTGCTGGAAACTTAAAGGTGAAATAAATTTTTTGTTTGAATAAAAAGAATAATAAAAGCCTTCCTGGTGGCGCAGTAGTGTAAAGGCTGTTGCACACTGCGGTGATTGTGGACCTTGTGACCAAAACTTTTCTCACCTCTGATCGCTAACTCACCTCACGCTGTGTTTTGATGACCACCCAAAGCTAGCGTCAAACGCTTAGCATTTCATCATGTTGAATCACTAGTCGCCAGCTCTGAGACAATCACAAAACGGTAAAAGAGATCCCTAGTAAAAGCCGATAGCGAAACAAACAGGGTGTTGCTTACGCATACGCAAAACCTAATCGTATACACAGCCTCCTCAGCTGAATATTGATGTGAATATCAATAATCGCAACGAGATGCTCATTGCTATCACGTTTGAGCTCAAACCAAGCGCTTACGTGTGACCGAACCATAAGGCACTCTTTCGTACCACTAAGCTGACCACCACTGTTTAGGTTCCTTGACTGTGCCTCTGCATGTGGCAGGGAAGCACATGGCCAATGAAAATTGTCCAGCATCACCCAAGGAGGGGGAGGGCATGTTCACCAGAGAGTCCCTGGTCTCATCAGGCTCAAGTAAATCCCACAGGAGGCCGGGATCCAGCAAAGCTAACTGAAGTTATAAGATGAGTGATCGTTGACCCACATGAGTTCCCAGTTGGAAAACTAATGTTGAAAATAGCAGAATGGCTTGGCATAGATGCCTTCAAAGAAGGTTTCAACACTCCCGATACCATTGGGAGTTTTTTGAGGAGGCAGGGCGGTGGATAAAATTGGATACAACAAAATTGTGGAAGGGAGAATAATGGGTGTGATTTTTGATTGTTAGATCAAAAATGAAATCTCTCATGTAAATACGTTTTCTCTACCCTTAATTTAGTACTTTGGAAGCGTCTTTGTCAGAGACCCCAGCTTCTTCCATGGGTACCAGCTTTGTAAACCTGGACGTGGGCAGTCTCTCCAATTCCTACTTTTAGATCCTCTCAAACTATGTCAGATAGGATTGGGAGGATCAGCGAACTCCGATCATCAGGTCTCCTCACAGATCATCAATTGGGTTCAAGTCCAGGCTTTGGCTGAGCCAATCAAGGACATTCACAGACTTGGTCCCAAAACCAATCCAGCATCATCTTGGCTGAGCGCTTTGGGTTGTTGTCATGCTGAAAGACAAATCTTTGCCACAGTCTGAGATTCTATGCACTCGATCAGATTTTCTTCAAGGTCCCCTCAGTATTTTGCTTCACTCATCGTTCAAACAATCTTCACCAGCCTCCAAGTCCCTGTTGTTGAGAAGCATCCCCAGAGCATGACGGGGATAGACAGCTCTAGGAAGAGTCTTGGTGGAGTTGGCCTCTTTGAGATCAAGGGTAATTTCCTTGAACTTTTTGCTTTGTTTTTTGCTCTGACATGCACTGTGAAGAGTGGGACCTCATATAGACAGGTGCTTGCCTTTCAAAACAATGTCCAATCGATTGAATTTGTATGATGTCAAGTATGATCAAAGGACACAGGATACATCTGAGCTCAATTTGGAGTGTCATAGCAAAACGTTCGAGTACTCATGTAGATGGGATATTTCAATTTATCATTTTCAATCAATAGGTACAATTTTTTCAAGGTGTTTTTACTTTGTCATTATACCACTGTCAATAGGCAGTACAAACCATTACACATTAAGTCTATAACACAAAATATGTGGAGAATGTGATGGACCTGAATACTTTCAAAAGGCACTGTATATTAACATAATTTAAATTATTTGTCACTAAGTTGATGTTAGTCAACACCTCACTCATTTTTTTTAAAAATAACTGTCCAGTAAGTTGACAAATTCACACAAGCTATCATATTTTACCAAAAGTGTTTTCCAGTCAACAACTAACCCAAGCCACAATAACATCCTACTTGGTCATGATGTCTGACACAGACAACTTGTCTTGGAGTGTTTGACCCTTGTTGCAACTGTATTTTTCATTGAATCCCTATGACATCAATGAGTTAAAGCGAGTAATCAAGATAGATTGGACAGATAATATGGTGAGCAGTAGGTTTGTAACATTAAATTACAATGAAAATCTCAGTATTGAATCACAATATATACAACTGTGAGAAGCGGAATACATGACCAATCGGCAAGTAGTATGACAATACTGTATTGTGAGATTTCTGGCAATTCCCAGCCCTACTGTTGACAAAACAATGCCCCTTAGGCTATGGCAATACTAACCCATGGCCACATGTAAACAATAAAATAAAACAATGGCAACAATAATAGCAGCCTGACAGCAATGATTATATTTTCAACCTTTAAACCCATTTAACTATAGGAAGTCACTTGCACTGTGAAGCTTTTTCCAAGAGGTAGCCTACTAATAAGAGTAGGAAAATGAACAGTATTCTAATATGATTAGTAGTAATATATTATGGTTTGGAACCCCATATTCTGATGGGAATGGTTTTCATTTACTTTCTATGGATGCATAAACATTTTATCGAACAGATCAGTCCAATGAGCAGCGTAGGCTAATATTTGGCGTTGTGAAAGCAAGAACAATTTTGTAGGAACAAATACAAATGTTCCTACAAAAAGCATTAGAATATTTTTCTTCTAGATTTTGTCTAAAATAATTGCAAGAAAATTATTATATTGAAAAATGACTTTATTTAAACTCAATGGCAACTTGTTTCAGACAGAGCTGTAGATTTTATTTTTAACACGTTACGACAATGTGATTAATAGCGATAATTGTTTTCAGTGGAGTGAAACTAAAAGTAACTAACAGCACAAGCAACTTTAGATGACGGCTTAAATTGATAGACTCACAACATTACTTTTGATCAATTCAGTGATTGCAAGAAACAGATTGTATTCAGTAACTGAAGTGATAAAACGCTTATTGTAGGATGATTTGAAAAATATATTCATTTAATTTCAATTCACTATGACTTGAAAATGAAATTGATACCTGGCCTTGGCCTTCAAGTACTTACAAATCCATAGGCGGCAGCTGATGGGAGATCAACAGTAGGCCCGAATGAGCTTCCATATCTTACAGAAAATGTCCTCCAATAAGGTTACGCGCATGCCATCTCTGGCTGCTCACAAAACAATGCTTAATAGGCTACATAGAGAAGACCAAATTGTACCTTTATGAAATAACATGTCAGTGCTCGCCTACTGGTTTGTTGGTTATTCGACGAGACGACAACAGTAGGCCGTCTACAATAGCCTTATGTTTCATGAAACATTATTATCAAATGTTATTATGATATGAAGTGTAGCCAACTACAACAAACGCGTAGCAAATCAGTCCTCGCCACGGTCGCCAGAAAATAATTGTAGATGTTGCTACTAGTATCATGGAGGAAATAAAACAACAACGTTGTGTCCATTATCCTCAGACAAAAATGTAGCTTAACATGGAAGGTAGGTTAAATAAGGAATCACAGGCTACATTTCCTGATGTTGATGACATAAAAAACATCAGTCGTCGTCTTTGATCGGTGATCACAGGTGGAAACAGCAATGCAATAAAAAGACAGCCTACGACCTTTGGGAAAATGTAAAATGTACGTGGACACAATGTTGCAACAGTAGCTACTCACCGTCGCTGACGCCAGGCTGCTGTCTGTCAAGGTGAGGTGGTGCGGTTCCCATCGCCGTAAGAATTTTGATGTTAGGATTTTGCTGAGGAAGGTCCGAGGGTGTTTGACGACACACACCTGGATGTCCCCCTCCTGTAGTAGTTTATATCGCATCCCACTGCTGCAATGGAGCAGGGTTCTCTTGCACGGCCCAGCACCTAACTTATTGTTGTTATTCCCCTCCGGCGGCGTCGGAGCAGACATCTCCCCCAGCAAAGGCTTGTTCTCCTCCGATTGATAGAATTGGTTATTGTGAAGCTCGTTACCCCCACCGCTGCTGTTAAAATCCATATTTAACAATTTGCAAAAAAAAGAGGTAACAATCTATTTAGCCTACCTTTTAGGTCGTTTTCTTAAATATATAAAAATGAAAGCCAGTGGGGGTTGAATTGTAAGTCTTGGGTGCGAAACTACCGCGATGCTACCTCAATTGTTAAAATAGTGTTGCGGACAAAAAAATGACACGGCGGAGACACAGATAGAAAAGCCATGAAAGGGTCTTAAATTGGGGTATTTCAAAACCAAGAAGTAAAAGGAACAGTTGGTTAATTGGTTAGATAAATAATCCTATTCATACAATGCCCACGGTAATGTATATCCTGTCCTCGTTTCGCTCCCCAACGAGCTATTCAATACGTTCGGGCCATGGCCATAATCATTCTGCCAGCCCCAATTCAAATAACATAATCCATGGTATGAATTTATACAAATCACGTAGCTTTGATACAGAAAACAACTAATCCAAAAGCGCCGTGTTTCTTCGTGAGTTTGGTCTTTAAATGTTCATTGGCATGGTTCCTTTTTTCTGTCTTTTCCTCTATCTTCGTAAAAGAACCCAAGCACTTCGATATAGCCGCTTGGATTGGTCCCTTCTCGTTCATGTGATACCAAAGTGACGTCAATGGGGAGGCAAGCGGATGCGCTGTGCGTCGTTTAACTTCGCTGTCTGCTGCCTATGCGATAGGAGTGTGGTGCAGTTCCTTCAACATAAAAATGGAGGGCGCACGACCTACATATACATTTCCTCGTCCAGCAGTATTGTCTCATTTTTTAAATAAAGACCGCGTTTGACACGAAAATTAATTAGGCTGTTCAATGTCTGAGATCATGGGCGTTATCAGGGCCGTGCACATACCTTTCCAGAGGCATGTGCTGAAATTTAAAAAAAGATGGGCGGAGTTCTCGGCTGACACGGACGGGCGATGTGTCCGAGTGGGTGATGCACGTAAGAAAGACGGACGATGCATGCCCGTCGGTTTGCGTGACACACGTCACGGACACAGACTGGCACGTCAACTGGAAAGGGGACTATATAGCAAAAGAGCATAGTGCTCTGCACAAGGTTGAGCCTTACCTGTGCACGTGTCTGGGCGTTACGAATTATGATAACAGGCCGACCTGGCAACATTTGGGGGTATACCTCATGTAAGCAATTTCAGTGTAACTTTTTTATGTCTGGCCAAGCATATTGTTTCAATTTGTATTGCTAATTATTTAGCACGTGTATTCATATTACACCAAGCATGAATAACAGTCAATTTCCCTTTAATGGCAAGCACATTGTTAATACCTTTCACAAATGATTAATTAGCATTCACATGGCCTGTAATTGGGAAGTGCAAAAAAGGTCTTTGCTGGACCAACCCAAGATACCTAAGTCTAGATCAAGGCCTCATTGGGTTTAGGTCTGACATTCCCATTAGACAGCACTCTCCACCACCATATATGCAGGCCTAGCATATACATACCATATACATTAACCAGAAGAGTAACTTGGCTTAGCTTTTTTGTCACTCAGGACCAATCAGGTCTGAGCAAGATGGTGTAAAATCTGTTTGTGAACTTCAGCAAGGTACTCAACCGTACAGTCACTCAATGACATTCCCAGACTAGTTCTGAAGCCACTCCAGCATTGTCTTGGCTCTGTGCTTCAGGTTGTTGTCATGCTGTTGATTAATCTTCGCTCCAGACTGAGGTCCTATGTGCTTTGGATCAGGTTTTCTTCAAGCATCTCTCTGTATTTTGCTCTCTTTAATCATCCCTTGCCGTTGAGAAGCAACCCAATATCATGATGCTCCCACCACCACGCTTCACCATGAGGATGCTAATAACCAGGTGATGAGCAGTAACTTATTTTTTTATAAGACCTAGGGATTGGTATTCAGGCCTTAGTTAGATTTAAGTCTTATCAGACCAGATAATCTTTTTCTTATGGTCTCAGAGGCCTTAGGACACTATATCATATAGTCAGGAGTAGCTTTTGACTATCCACTATCATAAAAGGCTGATTGATAGAGTGCAGCATATACGACTGTCCTTTTGGCAGGTTCTCTAATCTCTGCAATCTGTTAGTGGTCATTGGGTTCTCTGTCAACTCCCTGACCAAGGCCCTTCTTGCCTAGTTACTTTGGCCAAACAGCTAGCTCTAGGAAGAGTCTCGGTGGTTCCAAACTTCCTCCATTTCAGAATGACAGAGCCCACGTTGCTCTCGGGAACTTTAATGCAATTTGAATGAAACTTTTACAGATCTATGCCTTTGTCAGAAATCAGCTGTTTCCTATAGTGGTTGAAATAATGATCGTGTACCCGGTTGTCCAGGGAGAGAGTAATTCAATTATTTATTGCAGCTTTTGATAGTCGATTGCTCATAATGTTAAAGGCTTGATACTCATTCTTACAAACTCAAGCTCACTCAATCTCATCTCGAAGAAATTTCCAGTTGTACCTCAAATTTATAGACAGAGGACAGAATTACTGTAAACCCATTGGCTACTTACTGTCGCGCTTTGAATGAACGTGACTTCCTGTGTACGGATAAACAGATGGTCTTTTGCTATCTAAACATAAACAAGCATACACTTCGACACCTTGACACAATTCTATATCTGAGGTCTACAGACCATTTCTTCAAAATGGCTTGGTTTTTGCTTTGACATGCACTGTAAAGTGTGGAATGTTATTGCTGTGTGGAATGTTATTTGTCATTTGTGCCTTTCTAAATCATGTCCAATCAATTGAATTTGCCACAGATAGAGTCCTGTCAAGTTCAAGAGACATCTCAAGGGTGATCAAAGGACACGATGCATCTAAGCTAAATTTGGAAGGTCATTCATTAAGGTCTGATTACTTATGTGTATGAGAATTCAGTTTTTCCCATTTCCAATAAATTGGCACAAATTTCTAAAAAACATTTTCGCTTTGTCATTATAGGGTATTGTGTCAATTATTGCAAAAATATATATTTTTTATTATAAATGAAGTCTACAACACAACAAACTGTGTAGAAAGTGAAGGGGTCTAAATACTTTCCGAAAGCATTTTATAGGCCTAACCAAGTACACATCTATCCATTAGAAGTATTGCAATGATAGAGGAACCTACCTAATGTCATTCTGATTAAATGCTGCTCTTTTCAATGAGGGGCTAAACATTTGCAAACCATAATTTTTTGCGGGGAGGGATAGTGTCTCCACAGGGGGAATATCTGGATTGCATACTTGTCTTCTGCTGTTGGCTCTTTATCAAAAATATTTGACGAGAAGGTGAGAGAGGAGGGCCTTCTTGCTTTATTATCCAATGGGTTTTAAAGGGAAACGAAAAGAGAGGACGTGAGGGGTAAGCATGATCTTCCCATACAGTATTTTGGGCAATCCTCATCTCATGGGTAACACTGTCAACAAGAAGTAGTTCTTTTAATCATCTCACCACTGAGGTTTTGATGCTCCCACTGGGAACTAAACACATTTCTCAGCAAGCGCTTTCCATTCCACCCACTCCCATTACTCAACTTGACCACAACGTTGCAGAGACACGACACTCACCAAATGTGCTCAATATTTCTAAGACACAATCACAAGCCTCAGTGTTTGTTTTTCCTTTTACTTTCAGCATTACCAAATGCACAGACAGTCTGACTGTCATGATGCAGATAGAAGGGGAACTTAAATAACCCCTGATGTAGTCTGTCTAAAATCAGCATTATCATTTCACGTGCCACTGGTGGACATGAATATGTTTTGTCTAGTGGTCGATGCTTCCAGACTAAATCCTGTGTCCAAAATGATGCACAAGCAGCAAAGTCCCTCAGGTCTCAGGGTAACCGTAGACACTCATCATTGTCCAGTCACAAGACTTGTATGAGAACATCACGGGAGCGCCTTGGTTTAAGTGAATTAACTCCATCCTGATTATCTTTATCCTGGAGTTAATCCCACGACTCTCCTCGTCTCAGTGACACACGTTTGTCTTTCTATCTTTGTGGGGAACTGAGCCCTAACCCTAACATTTTTAAGAACATTATTTTGGTAAACTATTGCTCCAGAGAGACAAACTATTAAAATCCCAGAAATATCTCTGATTATGCTCAGTCCCCTGAAAAATAAAAACATAAGCCAAACACTCTGAATGCTACTGGATTTTTAACACCGGAATCAGTGCTCAAGTCACACAGGAATACCTAGAGAGTTGCCCAGACAGAGTTGAGTTTAATGAATTAGTTAAACCAAAGACACTTTAGTGTGCTAGTTCCATGACAGCTTCATTGCTACTGCACATAATTGAATACAAAAATACAAACAGCTTTGAATTGCTCCTCTCATCTCCCTTTTGGTTAACAAACACATTTACTGGTACTATTGCAGAACTCAGTGCATAAACTGCATCAAAGTGTTGTGATAGCTACACAATGGGTTATGTTTTGTGAAAGCCCTGTTAGGTTGACTAGAATCAAGATAGTGTTTACTATAAACTGGTGAGGGTCACTATGGAATATGTAGGGTCTCTCAGCAATTAATCGTAACAATGTATAGCAAGCTACATGAATATTGTGGTTGGGTATCGTACCTGGTTTTAAATGTACTGTTCGTGCTTTTCATAAGTATCCTGAGCTCTGTTAGCTGCATAAAGGCATCAATTATGTGTGAATGCATCGCTTATGTTTCTTGGTGTTAAGTAGTGTCTATGTGATGCATTTATTTTAATTTGGGATGGCCAGCAACATCTGTAACTCAATAGAATTGTCTACACTGACTTGACAGACAGTTCATAGGCCAACAGCAAAATACATCTTCCAACTTAAGAGAAACACACCCAAAAAGTACATACATTTGTTTGGTTAATGTAAAACCAACTGCATGAAGAAACCTAACTCTACATCCACTAAACAGCAGTGTCACCAGTGTCAATTTGAGGTATTCTCCAGTTTCTAGCATTACAGAGTAAAAGCGTTCTATAAAAACAGTCTCCTTTAAGTTAAGACCTTTTTTGTAAAGATGACATTACTTTATTTTACAGGCCACAAGTCCCTTAGCTAAGGAACAACTTCTTGTATAAGTCTCCTTAGCTGTGTTTATACAGGCATATACATTATCTTTTAAATTCTTTGGTATTTTGACCAATAATTTCAGCTCTAAAAAGGTGTTTAGATCCTTTAGATCACTTTAGATCCTTTCACTTTTTCAGAGCTGAAATAATTGGTCAAAATATTAAATAAATATTAAAAAGATAATAATGGGTCTGCCAGTGTATACAGCCCCTGCGGATCTCTAGTTGTCATAATAGCCACAAGTCCCTTAGCTAAAGTAAAAATGAAAACAGCATTTGTTCTTTAGAGATTCTCTTTGTGTATCTAGCTGTCCTTCAGTGACTAATTTGGAAAAAATGCTGATAAAATGGTAGACCTGGCAGCAAAAATTACACTACTACTGCGTTATTGCTTTTCTCCCCTTAAACATGGCATTCAATGCACTAAACCCCACCGAAAAGCAGCTAAACCTACAGTAGTAAACAAAAACATAAAAAGCCATCCCTTTAAAAGCTAGAGCCCACACGAACAATAACACCCTAAGAAAGTCACCAAGATACACTGATGAAGACTTCCAAGGTTCTCTCTGGATGGTCCTGTCTGTAACCTCGATTCTAATGTCCCATTGCTGTGCCCATAGCCAAAGAATGAGTGTGAATGTGCAGACAGAGCAGCTAAAAGTGCTGGGCGGATGGGACACCAAGTCTAAACAGACCCTGCTTCAGCTGCAGACGGAACAGCTTGCAGTTAGCGATGCGCAGCGCAGCGCAGCCAGTCTTGCACAGGTCAGCTGTCAGCATGGGTTTGGTGCGGTGCCATGTCCCCGAGCTGCGGCGGAACTCCCTCACGTAGTCATAAGCCGTACCTGCAGAGGGAAAATACATACTGGCAGATCACAGAGAGATGGATACATTACATTACACACAGTTTTTGTCAACGACTGCCAAGTTAACATATATTAATGTTCACATTTCTGTTGGATGCGTCATTAACTCACCAGTGTCTAGGTCTCCCACTACATAGATGCTGGCTCCAATAGGGACCGCACCGTACACAAAGGAGGAGCTAGTCTGAACACAGAGATTCTGATCATCCAGGTATATCCACCTGGACAAAGCATGGTAAAACATGAGTACCATATGAAGCTGGTTCAGAGAATGCCAAGAGTGTGCAAAGCTGTCATCAAGGCAACAGGTGGTTACTTTGACAAATCTACAATATGAAATGCATTTTGATCTGTTTGGTTGCTACATGATTCCATATGTCAGTTTATCACTGATTAGCGATGGTTCGATCCGGACCTCGACAAATTTGTCATGAATGAATAATATTGACGGAGCTTCTTTTTTCCATTGGGCGCAGTTTAGAGAGCTCATTGGAGATGGGGGGTCCAGACAACCTTGTTGTTCAATCACTTGCATCATTTAAATCACTTATGCAATTAAGCAAATTTAAGCGATTGTTTACAATTTAATATAAAGCTATCTTCACCGCAGTAGCAAAAGCAGGAACAAGAGATGACAGAACGGCAGTCGCTATATCTTGCTCAAAACTTAGAAAAGTTGACACCGAAAATTGAGCTTCCAAAGATGAGTGGACAGACAAATATGCCTTTATTCTTCCCACAGCAAGTGCCAGACCAGTCTGTCTGATTGCTTCTGAGACAGTGGCAATTATAAAAAGTGGCAATTATATGAAACAAGGCACTGATATTTTGAGGAAACCGACGCACTAAAGTCAGAGGTGAGGGCACAGAAAATAAACCAACTCCCAGCTCATTATGATGGTATGGATCTTTGATGGGGAGGACATTTTAGTGACTGGGCCCCCTAACATTTTAATTGAATACCCCTGCCATATGTGTTGATTCATGGCTTTGATGTCTTCATTGTTATTCTACACTGAGGAAATTAGTAAAACTATAGAAATACCCTTGAATGAGGTGTGTTCAAACTTGACTGCTACTGTATACAGCTCCGGAAAAAATTAGGAGACACTGCACCTTTTTCTTTCCTTTCCAAAAAAGTTGAAAAGGAAGGTTTGAGTGGGGAACAGAAGTGATCAATTTGCAGTGGTCTCTTAATTTTAACCCTTCTGTTCCTCACTCAAAACCTTCCTTTTCGACTTTTTTGGAAAGGAAAGAAAAAGGTGCAGTGGTCTCGTAATTTTTTCCAGAGCTGTATATACACAAAAGATTGGGGTCACTTAGAAATGTCCTTGTTTCTCATGAAAGCATACATGAGTTTGAATAGGAAATATACCTAAATGAATAGGAAATATAGTCATTGACAAGGTTAGAAATAATGAATTTTAATAATTACAATAATAATTGTATCCTTTAAACTTTGCTTTCATCAAAGAATCCTCCATTTGCAGCAATTACCCCCTTGTTGGATTGGCTTAATGGTCACTTCTTACGTACCACACGGTCAAGCTGCTCCCACAACAGCTCAGTAGGGTTGAGATCTGGTGACTGTGCTGGCCACTCCATTATTGAAAGAATATAGTCATTTACAACATTAACAATGTCTACACTGTATTTCTGATGAATTTGATGGTATTTTAATGGTCAAACAAATTGCCTTTTAAAAAAAAAAAACTAAGAAATGTCTAAGTGACCCCAAATGTTTGAACGTTAGTGTATGTTCTCACCATCTCCGGGTGGAAACATCCAGTCTAAACATTTTACTAAAACAATTCAAAAAGTATTATTCATATTATTTACCTTTTCATTTCATCATGAAAAAACTCAGACTTGCAAGTGGTCATGGGTCTGGATTCTAGGTTGTCCAGGTCACGGTTCCTCACGCCTCCGAACACATATAGTTCCTGACCCACACCACATGCCACTGAGCCAAACCTGTGGGCAGACATTCATACAAACAAAACAAAGTGAATACATCACATGGGACTTGTCATTCACATCTTCTATTGCATTTAAAGGGACTCAAATGGAACAGGTAAAACAGGCAAGTGTCACACTCCCACTACAGAAACTGCCATGTCCTTCCAATGATCAGGTCCAATTCTTAAAGGATCAGCTTGATTAATCTATCTATCTATCTATCTTTCTATATCGCTCTCTCTCACATACACATACAGACACATACAGACACATACAGACACAGACACACACAGACACACACAGACACACACAGACACACACACACACACACACACACACACACACACACACACACACACACACTAACACACACACACACAGGGGAGAACAAGTCTTTGATACACTGCTGATTTTGCAGGTTTTCCTACTTACAAAGCATGTAGAGGTCTGTAGTTTTTATTATAGGTACACTTCAACTGTGAGAGACAGAATCTAAAACAAAAATCCAGAAAATCACATTGTATGATTTTTAAATAATTAATTTGCATTTTATTGCATGACTTAAGTATTTGATCACCTACCAACCAGTAAGAATTCCGGCTCTCACAGACCTGTTAGTTTTTCTTTAAGAAGCCCGCCTGTTCTCCACTCATTAATTGTATTAACTGCACCTGTTTGAACTCGTTACCTGTATAAAAGACACCTGTCCACACACTCAATCAAACAGACTCCAACCTCTCCACAATGGCCAACACCAGAGAGCTGTGTAAGGACATCAGGGATAAAATTGCAGACCTGCACAAGACTGGGATGGGCTACAGGACAATAGGCAAGCAGCTTGGTGAGAAGGCAACAACTGTTGGCACAATTATTAGAAAATGGAAGAAGTTCAAGATGACGGTCAATCTCCCTCGGTCTGGGGCTCCATGCAAGATCTCACCTCGTGGGGCATCAATGATCATGAGGAAGGTGAGGGATCAGCCCAGAACTACACGGCAGGACCTGGTCAATGACCTGAAGAGAGCTGGGACCACAGTCTCAAAGAAAACCATTAGTAACACACT
>JACXGI010016590.1:0-15651 GCA_016801175.1 Esox masquinongy
CACACACACAGACACCTGCTCACTGTCCTGCTCATTCAGACTTTCAAATGTAACATCCCCAACATTTCTCTGACATTCAGGGGACATGTTTTTTAGCTGGGAGAGGTATTGACCGTTCCAACGCGCTTCCCAATGTCCCCAGAAGAAATGCTGCGGGAAAACCTCAAGTCAGTCTTTGTATCCAGGCAGTGCAGTAGCTGAATCCATTTTGAATCCGCTACACAGCATGTAATCCACTGAGCAAAGCTCAAATATCAACTATCCGACCAGACACAGGCCTATTTGGCCTATCCAGTTGCTACGTACTGCTATGATGTCCTATGTAGTTGCTGCCAGGCGTTGTGGAGCCCATATGTCCATGATAAGTAACTTCATAGGTGTGAATGAGAGGAGGATGCCAGCTCATAGAAGAGCACATATGCGTCACTGCTGCGGACCTGGCTGGACGACATGGGGCTTACCCTGGAAGGAGCACACAGAGATAACATGGCTATGTAGGTAGAGACACACACACACAAACACACAGTAGATTGATACACGAAACAGAAAGGCAGACTACCCCTAGTGGTAGCGTGAGGGATTTCAGGGGAATGTATGAGGTGCTGTATAGCTCAACTGGTTGAGTGTGGCACTTGCCACATGTCAGGGTTGTGGGTTCGAGTCCCATGGGGACACACACACATGCATGAACTCCCTACTGTAAGCGGTTCTGGATGAAAATGTGTGGTGGGGAGATAAAGATGTCATCACACACCTGGAGTCGTTGTAGCTGTACCACTCCCCCAGGGACGGGTTCCTACAGTACGCTGTGTAGTGGCCACCCAGAGTGTTCCCCGAGTGGTTGGACACGGCATACAGATTGTACACTGTGTTCACTACAAACAAACACACAGACAGTCAGGGAGTGGCGGTGTCATTGAAATCACTCAGGCCTTCAGTTTCAATAGTTCCCCATCATTATATAAAACTGTGTCAGTTTTAAGGCTGATTTGAAAAGAGGTGGCATATTATCCGTAGAGTTCACACACAGCTAGCCAGTTCACATGTGCAGTGTGTGTGTGTGTGTGTGTGTGTGTGTGTGTTTTGTGTGTTGTGTCTGCTTGTTTGTGTCCTGAGTACAATACTCTTCATAAATGACCCTAAAAGCACTTAAAATATCAAAGTGGTGGGAGACAGTGCTCTCTCTAGATGTTGTTGTTGTGTGTGTGCATGAGCGAGTGTGTGTGTGTGTGTGTGTGGGGGGGGTGGGGCTAGGTGGAGGGGCTGGGAGGTTACACTCCTTACTGTTTGTGTCTGAGGCAAATTCACTCATGTCCAGCTCTTTGAGAGGGAAGTTGACATAGGTAGAGAGTTTACTACTTTGAACACGGTTCTCTGAGAAGCGTTTAAGGTCTGGGAGAAGGGCTCAGTTAAGGACAAGCACACAGTTCAAGCACACCTGAAAATGATGCTACTTATAGGATACTACAGCTAATACAAAAGCACAGACACCAACACATACAGTAGCATAGCAGCACCTTTAGAAAGCACACAAAACCAAAAAGAAATGAATGGAGAGTGACTTCACTTTTGGTCTAAAAGAAACAACGAAATATTTTTTTAAATGAAGAGGATGGGGATATCTATTGGTTTACATTTAATTGTATTGGATTATATCACATTTTTGTCACAAATAATCACATCAAAGCATGCATTCTCTAACATACAAATAGTTCTACTGTACTACTATGACTAATTTTGTGCGGAACTCATTTTGGATAAATAAATAGAAAAGAAAGGATACGAAGCACAAGGACCTGTGGGAACTTCTGGATGGTGAATTTCTTAGTGCATTTCCTTCTGGCTTTACACCTGTAGCACATCTGGAGGAGAAGATGGGTAGAGGGTGTCATTACAAGTAGGAACTCACCGTGACATTGAAACAGACTCATACAATAGCAGTACTCACATACCGGTTTCTCATCTCCATCCAGTACATCTTCTTTGGTAAAGAGTCGCATGCAATCTGTCAGATTCACTTCCTCTGAACCTTTCTGAGAACACAAATAACCTTAGTCAAACACAGCGTTCACTGTTTGTGTGTGTGTGTGTCAGTCTGTTTCTGTGTGTGTATACACTAACGTTAGCGATGGGTAGTGACAGGTCCCAGAATGGATCGAACACAGTTGAGCAGTAGCCACAATCATTGCAGGTCAGAGAGCTCTTCAGCTGGCCAACAAAGAGATCTGAACCGAAAAATACACAAACATTGATTACACGCATTGAACATCACACAAACACAATCACACACGAATGCAAACACCTAAACATGAATCAAACACAGAGACACAAAAACCTCAGTCACTTACCGACCACTTTGCTGTTCTCTCTCTCTAAGTATTTCTTCCACATTCTCTTCCCTTTCTCACTGTCACTGTGGAGGAGACAAATTAAGATGCCAGTTCAGCTGACAAACTAGCTGTTCGTAGTACAGATGCATGCCACTCTGATCATGTATAAGGTGTCCAGTTTTGGTAAGCAGCACTAAACCAATAAAATCTCATTAGGCAGTAAACGGCCCTATCATTAAAAGGCATGCCTAAGCATGTCTCCTCCTAGGTGAATAAGGGTCGCTTTCATTAGGCACAAAACATTAACTGAAACAGGCAGGGCCCACTTGGAATTCTAACAAGAAGCACAGATTATCGTTTTCTGTGTCAAAGCTGTTAAAACTAATGAACATCCCTATTTTCACAGGGTTGGTGCTAGGGGAGCCGAGACTTACGGAAGGTGGTCAATGTCCTCGGCTGGGACCTTGGGTCGCACTGTGACTCTGTTGACCTCATTGTGGAGGCCATCCAACAAGAAACGCAGGAACTCCTGAGCATCTTGTTGACTGGAGGATCAAACAAAAGAGACAAAGAAAAAGACAAAGAGAGTAAGAGATGCAACTTTCAAAAACTTGCTATCTCAACTCAACCACACAATAAGGATTCAAAAAGAAAATGTATGTACATACATGTGAGAGCAAAAAAAACAGAACAATTATGCTTTACTAACACTACCGACTATATAAATAGACTTACTTGTATCCCACAAATTTGGGCGCATATCTCTGGATCTGAAACTTAAAATCTGAAGGACTGATGGGCTCACTGCTGACTGACGTCCATAGAGTCTGAGTGAGTTTGGCAAACTCTGTGAGAGGTCGAAACAAAGAGAAAAGGAGAGTGAAAAGGATGAGAGGCAGTGAGAGTGAGGGGAATGAAAACGTGACCCTATCTGAGCCCTCAGACTAACTGTTTCTGATGAAACGTCAACCATCTCTGTGTGGGTGTCTTACCTTCCATGAGAGCAGACTGGGTCCTGCAGTTGTTGTTAATGTCGGTACGGTGTACATTCATCAGACAGTAGTCCCTTAGGTCAGGAGTGTTGCTTAGACACTGCAGTATGGAGTTCATGAAACACTACACCAAGAAACGGAGGGGGGATTTATCACACAGTTCAGTGACAAGGAAAGACATTCACAAAAATAGACATCAGTCAAACCCGATGAGACGTGGGTAAAAACAGATGAATGTGTCAGTGACTGAGGTAACGTTAGTGACAACGGTAATGGTTAGTGACTAAGGTAATGTTAGTGACTGAGCTAATGATTAGTGACTGAGGTAATGATTAGTGACCGAGGTAATTTTAGTGACAAAGGTAATGGTTAGTGACTGAGGAATTGGTTTGTCACTGAGGTACTGGTTAGTGACTGAGGTACTGGTTAGTGACTGAGGTAATGGTTAGTGACTGAGTTAATGGGCAGTGAAAAAGGTAATGGTTAGTGACTGAGGTACTGGTTAGTGACTGAGGTAATGGTCAGCGACTGAGGTAATGTTAATGACTAAGGTAATGAATGGTAAGTGACTAAGGTAATGGTTAGTGACTAAGGTAATGTTAGTGACTGAGGTATTGGGTAGTGACTGATGTAATGGTTAGTGATCAAGGTAATGGTTAGTGACTGAGGTAATGGTAAGTGACTGAGGTAATGTTTTACTCACTGTGTTACCAAGGTTCCTCAGTCCCACCAAACCTTGGGGACTCTTAGAGTTCTGTTGAGACCAAGACAGAGAGATTTGGGTTAAGAGTACAGTCGTACAGACTTCAGGTTAGGACAATAACAGTGATAATACTGTCAAGACACATGGCTGGGAGGAAGTCCTTGTTAAACCATGTAAAACACCATTCCAACCTTACCTTGGTACCAGTGTTCAGAGAGTCAGTGGTTGACTTATTTTAGTGTGTTTGAGCGTATAGCGGTAGCATTGAAATGGCCTGAAGAGGTATGGTGCTTCCTGCACCAGTGTAAACTGACAGGCAAAGCCCAAGAGGTTTTGTCAGCGCAACCACTTCAAGACAGTTTGAATTATGACGTGGTCAAAGCAACTGTTCTTCGTGCCTACGAGCTTGTTCCTGAGGCATATCGACAGAGATTTAGGTCTCATAAAAAGTCATCCACCCTAGACTGCTAGAGCCACAGGGTTCGTAACACTTAAGCTAGGCTACAGTCATCTAGCGTCAGCATTGCCATCCACCAGTAAGGAATGTTGAATGATGGCAATGTTATACAACTCGCATTGCTTCAGACCCAATGCCAGCGTCCAAGCTTCATGAATCGCTGAGGTTCAGTTCTCGATGGATGACGCGTTTATTCAGTCATTGGATTGGAAAAAGGTTGATTTTGGTGGATTTGAAGTGTAGCAGATGCTCATTCAATGCTTATAGTGCATCTGTGCCCTAAGTCGAACACTGGTGGAACCCACCGAGGTTCCATGGGTCTACAGTGTCTGTCCTGTATAAACTACAGCTCCGGAAAACATTAAGAGACCACTGCACCTTTTTCTTTCCTTTCCAAAAAAAGTAGAAAAGGAAAGTTTTGAGTGAGGAACAGAAGTGTTCTATTTGCAGTGGTCTCTTAATTTTAACCGTTCTGTTCGTCACTCAAAACCTTCCTTTTCTACTTTTTTGGAAAGGAAAGAAAAAGGTGCAGTGGTCTCTTAATGTTTTCCGGTGCTGTATATGCCTCTACATTATGCTACATTTTGTATACAGTAAATATTACTCAACACTGAGGCCAAAATCAGACCAGAATATGTGGATATGATCTTCCTTGAATCTTGGGATAGGAGTTTTACTAGGCAATGGTGCTTCCCATGCTAATCTAGCGATACCTGTTGAAATATATTAAACATTGGTACATAACACAGTGCTGATAATTGCTTTGAGCTGCATTACAGTGCATAATGTTTTTGGAAATGTTTTAAATCCATCAAATATTGATAGCATTATGGCACAAACAACTGCATAATGAATGAAAAGTATGAAAATGTATGCACTCACTACTGGTAGTTGCTCTGAACAAGATTGTCTGCTAAATTCATGTAAATGTAAAGTAAATGGTATCCAGAATTTAATTGGTTTAAGTTGAGTAGACAAACTCTTAGAAGTGACATAAGCGTTATAGACTCATGCATTCTAGCTAAACTATTTCAGATTAAGGAGGGTTATGTGAAAACCTCCTGTCTGGAATCCCAGGGACAGAATATTCCATGACATAGCAGTAATTACAA
The DNA here is from genome assembly GCA_016801175.1 of Esox masquinongy. Classification (NCBI taxonomy): domain Eukaryota; kingdom Metazoa; phylum Chordata; class Actinopteri; order Esociformes; family Esocidae; genus Esox; species Esox masquinongy. The sequence goes on from JACXGI010016590.1 coordinate 5,595, forward strand.
TTGAGCCAAGGCAATTTTGGCAACCTCTCCCCCTCAGAGAGCCTGGCACAGAAGGTACTGGTAGTCCCTCCCTTAACTGGGTGAAAGAGTAGCATGTGGGAAGGAATGCAACACGCCACTGCACCTGCTGACAAATGTATCACCTCACTGGTGTACGGGCAGAACCCGCCTGACAGCCCAGCTGACCGGGCTGGAGTCGCACCCACGTGCCTGCGGGTTCAACACACAGCACAGCGGGCCCTGACTACAGAGGGGTAGTTAGTGGTCTGTCCATGGTGGGGGGGCTGGGCTTGTCAGAGGGAGTGGGTTCAGGTCCTGGGTGGGTGGCCTGTGTCTGGAGGCATTGTTGGACGGCCTGCAGTGTTCCCCAGGATCTATGCGGCAGTAGCATGCTAGATGTGACCAGGGCCTAGGGTCAGTTGGTTATATCTGGGGAATTGTGTGGTCTTGTACAAGCTCCCTTTAATTCTCCTTTTTTTCCCCTCTCAAGGTCACACCTCTTGCTGCTGTGATTGCACATTAAGTGAGTTCTGAGAAACTTCTGAGAAATGGTTTGTGAACTGAATGAATTACCTGCATACCGGCATTAATGTTTCCTAGAATAAAGTCTGATCTTCATCTAAGTCATAACAATAGACACAGTACAAAAAGGTGTACTTTTACATGTCACCATTGAACACAAAGACCAGCATTGTAGGCAGGAAAAAGTATATTCCACTTTGTTGTTAACTAAACTTTGTGAGGTTTTATATGACAGGACACCTCAAATCCACACTTGAATGTCACCTCATTGACCCACCTGACTTCAGTTACCTACTTTGGAAGAAGTCATTATCACAGAGGTTCACATACTTTTTCAAGCTTATGCTGTTTTTGTTTGATCAATGTGGTCACCGGCGACATATATTTTTTGTTCCATTTTTATCTGCTTATCTATTATTATGTCTTTGATGAAGATCAGGCTGTATTTTTTTAACCATTTATGCAGGAAATTCAAAAGGGGTCACAAACATTTTTACACACAGTATGGTTGGTTATCATTGTTTGATTTATTTTCAATTTCTTTGTGGATCTTATCCTATCCAAGGTATGGATAATATGGTCATACAGATTAAGAATTACGGTTCCATTTTCTCCTCATTTTCTGGACAGTGTGCAAACAGACTGTCTTCTCTCCAGAGGCAGGTTTGCCTATGGCCTCTCTCGATAGCAAGCACATGCTCACCTTTACACAGTCAAGGTTTTTCTTAGTTTTGGGTCAAAGTGGTCAGGTGGTCTACCACTGTGTACTCTGTTTAGGGTAGGGTAGCAATGATTTGGTTGGGTCTTACAGTGTTAGGTCTAGCTGTGAGTTTCTCTCAGTCTCCATGTTTGGGTCCTGCAGTCTCAACCTCTCATGTCTGCCTATGAAGAGCCAACTAACATTTCCTCTGTTGCACCCTCTATCCACCTCTGCTCTTATATTATTCTTGCAGGTTATCTGTGGACGTTTGAAAGTCTTGAACAATATTCTGTCATCAATGACCTCACACTCTTACAATGTCCACTTTAGGACTAGCGTCCCTCTGAGCCTGATTCCTCTCTTAAGTTTCTTTCTAGGTTCCAGCCTATTTAGGGAGTCTATACTAGTCACTGTGCAAGGCTGGATATTGGTGAAGCACTTTGAAACAGCTGCTGATGTAAAAAGGGCATTTCAAAATACAATTCATGAGGCCTAGAGTGACAGTCACTGCCTTCAGTATACACACCACGGAAGAATTGGTTCAATTTTGGCCAACTACTGCTCAGGCACTTCCTCTATAGTTCTCACTTCATCACCTCTATCAATAAAGCAATATCTGAATATATTTTATTGATTGTGTGACAAAAGCATGTACACACTGCACAGAACAGGGGTAGTCAAGGAAGCACTGTGGCCTAAAACGAAAGTGCACACCTGTGCTGACAAACCATAAACACACACACACACACACAGTGAATGATGAAAAAACATCAGATTGTGACGGTCCCATCCCTCCAAACCAACCCCCAAACCACTCCACATACTGGCCAGTACGTAGCACTACTGTATCAGTTCTCACACCCAGGCAAGTGCCAAATGCCTCATGCTACTCACGGTTCACTTTCCACTGTTAGAAAACTGTCTCTAGTCAATCTCATCAAGCTGGAGTGTGAGTGGTGTGTAGAGACTGTGCTGCTGCACATGGCCAGTCAGAGAACGTGTCTGGGTCCAGCCTGCCTTGGAACCACTGAGACGGACCTTATAGCCTGAGACACTGGCCAATAACTCACATCTTGGGTAGAAATAGTAAAGACACTGCAACTCTGGGTTGGTGAATATTGAGTAGAGACCTGTGGAGAAGTTCGATTTGTTGGCTCCATCACAACAATAAAGCTCCAGATTGGCTGATGGCATGTCGACTCTGAGTAAGCAGACCTCTCACTTGTTGGCACAGGTTGACAGTGTGAAAATGTGTAGAACATTGTGTTCCAGCCTTACTGTGCGGCCCGGTAAATGCTCTGACTGGGGCAAGCGCATGCGCGTGCACGTGTACGTGTACATATATATACATATATATACATATATATATAGGACAGTGTGACTGGCCTATATATATATATATATAAATATATATATACACATATACATATACATATACATACACACACACACACACACACACACACACACACACACACACACACACACACACCAAGCTTCATGGTTCCATCACACACTCACTCACACCTACATAAAGTGGACACTGTGGGCCGATAAACCACTGATAATTTATTACAACCATTGATAAAATGGTTTTAGTAGAGATAATGTTGTTCTATGGTTATGCCATGGTTATCAGTGTGACAGTGCGGAGTGAGGAACATTCTGCTCTTTAAACATGCCTGTAAAGGACATCCATATCTTTAGGCTGTCAGCCCATTCTGAGAACCCTATCTCACCAAAGAATCACCCACATGAGATGAAGCGAGACATTCCATGAGACATTCCTTATCTTTGTATTCGTACAACATTGTTATGCAATGTTGCACGCTGACTGTTACACAGCCTAGACGGTGTTCTAGATGACCTTCTGATTATCTTTGCCCATAGGTGCTGATAGGGCTTTTGTCCCTCAACCAGGACACATGGTGAGGTAAAACAGTGTTCTTTGTGTGTACTACTGCTCAGGTTGACTTTCAAGGTAAAAGCGGCAGCCACTGATGGCGCTGATTATGAATGGTGGTGTGTTCAGTGTTTCATTGTGATGACTTGTGACAATGATAAAAGGAGTGTTTGACAAGCAGCAACAGTCCACTGGGAGCCTGTTTGTCCACCAGGGGGTTACTGTAAGGATTACTGGGCTCATATTCAACACTCAAATTTTTGAGTGTTAATTCAGGATCAGATCTCCTATGGCCATGCAACATTATAAACCTAAGGGAAAAACTCACTCACACTCAAACTCTTGATATATACAGTCCCAGCTATCATTTTCTGGTCTGATTTTGCTGAGGGTGTATGTTACAGGTCTTTAAGACATTTAGACATTGATTTTTTTTTAAATCAACAAACATTTCTAAGTATTGTGCAGTGTTTACTTAGTCATCTGGCTTCAGAAGGTAAAGGTAGACTTCAGTATTAATTGTTTGCATAAGGCCAAAAGGGAACAGCTGGAACGCAAGAAGGTAAATACTTAGTGAATCATGGCCAGCAGAGCACGCACTCCTCCTACTCAACGTAGACGCTTCGAGCTCTGCCGAATGCAAGATTATGTAATCAAATCAGCTGCGCGAGGTTACAGTATAGTGAAACGAAGGCAGACAGACAGCTGTTTCACTTTACGTGAAACTATTCCAAACAGATTAAAATTATTTATAAGACTATTGAATGCTGTCATAACCTATTTCGATCCACATTTTTCAACAAAACAACATACTGAGCCTAAACTGGCCTAGGATTAGACTACAACATTCAACCACTCAAGTTAAATTCTGATCTATATCACAGATGTTAATAACGTCTCACTTACTGAAAACGATATAAGCCAGCCCATTCAGCCATATGGTGCATAACTTAATTTTTGCTTTTGACAAATCAATATTAACAACGGACCAGCCACGACTCAAGTTCTGCCACGGAGTAAGCAGTTTACAAAAATCTGTCTTTAAAAGCAATTTCATAACATATGAAGCCTAATCTGTTACTGCCAGCCTGGATATGATAGACAGTTTTATGTAAATAGCCTACGTTAACCTGCCAACATTGTCATGTTGTTGGTGTAAATGTTCCTCGTGAATGAAACAAATTAATATCAATATCAAATCGGCCCATGATAGCATAACAAGTCATATGTATGGGCACTCCACAGAGCCTAGGCAGCCTTAAATGAATACGGCTTTGAAGACCGAATAGGCGCACTCACCTTGGCTTGATTGATTAGCAGACCCACAAATGTGGATACCAACATAGAGCGCGACATTGGAGCGCTGCTCTTCTTGCGCAGGTCTGTCTTTAGGAAAGGGAAAGCGGTGACCGGCGACTCCTCTGGCACGGTCACGGTGTACGACTGTCGCATGCTAGGCATGATGGCGGTGTGGCGGAGAAGACTACGATCTACACAGCAGACGATAATCAGTTTGCGGCGGCGATGCTGAAAAGTTGTATACCGCGGCTGCAACAGTAGGTAATCTCATATAACGTTGTTAAACTTGTTTTAAAAAAGTATTATTCTTATTGAGCACGGTTTTCCATTCAATACCTTGAAACACTTCAACTAGCAATTAAATCAGGAGCTGGTTTTGCAGTCTATCAGAAGAGACAGCACTAGACCAGATGAACAAGCTAATATAATAAATTATGAAAATAAAAAATGCAGCGAACAACTTGCCTAACACACAAATAAATCTGGAATCAAAGCCCGTAGATCGATTTTGTATTTCCCCCTCTCTCCAGTGTGTTGAAGAATAAACGAGAGTGGGTGTTTGATTTTGTTCAACTAGAATGCAACACGCCTCCTCGAACTCGGTAGACGTCACCAAGTGTCTCATGCTTGTAGAGAGAGACGTGATAAAACAGCAGAGGACACGACTTCAGGAAGGGTTGTAGCGATCAATAGATCCTATATCCTCACTGTAGGCTAGATCAATCTATCCATACATTCCAATATATTGACTTATAGTTGGCTGGCCCCAAACTCGAAGTCTGAAGTTAGCAGTTTGATTAGGTGTAATTCATGGTAACAGTCTAATGACAGTATGCTGTATGGTATGACAAGCATTAGGTCAGGATTATGCAGGGTAATTTCAGTCCCGTTGAAAATGTAAAACTTTTTTTTTTCTTAAATATCGGTTGGGAAATGTTTTCTTACGTGGGTTAGTAAAAATGTATGTCCAATTCGGCTGGCCTGTGCACAAATTCCCAAACATGCCATCCATATTTCCTTAAGTCAATCAAATCGTAAATTTAACTACATTAGGTTCAAGCATAGCCATGGGTTTCACTAAAATTCTGAATAAAGGAAAAAACTAGGGGAGATTCACCAGTTGCACACTCCTGTCTGACCAAAATTAAACATTTTCATTTTTCAGTTGCAAACCATATGGTATGATGTAGCAATACTAAATAAGACCCTGGGATAGAATAAAGTAACACATTACACTCGTAGAAATAGTGGCGACTCAAAGAACCCATGAGATCCTCAAAGTACACATGAGATCCTCAAAGAACCCATGAGATCCTCAAAGAACCCCTGGAGTCTGGTTTTCCTATTTGCACCTTTGGGTATTTGAGGTGCACTTGGAGGTGCACCAGAATATTTCAGACCAAAAAACTGATTGCCTCTGCCAGGAGAATGAAACTTGCCTGGAAGTGAATCGTACTAAGTCAGTGGGTCTCATTTGTTAGAGACTGCACATCGAACAGCGCCAGTGTTAAAGGGCACTCAGTGAGCAGGGGAACAGACATTTTTTAATGACTGTAGGGAATCTGATTCTTTACTAAATACATTTGGTGAAGGTGATGTACAGTACTCTGTGGACACTTGGCTCATGAATGAATTTTCTACTGTCCTGCCATCCTCGATGTTTATGCTTTTTCTATAGGATTCCAAGTTGAAGAAGTCCTTTCTTAAGCTCCTTACTCAGGGTTTGTTTGATCCTCTTACAACTATGCAGTAAATCCTGAATGAAAGATGCAAATATTCCCCACTCCTGTATTTTGGGGTCCTTTGTAGACCTCCAGGAGTTAAGAAGATTCAGGAGAGCAGTTTAATTCCCTTCGCTGATAATTACTGCTCCTGCATTGTTGCAAACATACACACCTGGCAAGCACAATTAGTAAATGCAGCACAAACATGTGCATTCACGCATATATACACACCCGGGGATTTATGGAGTGTTGCTTACACACTGTCAGGTTGCATTGCAAGACAGAACAGAACTAAGGGACTGATGCAATATGACACACAAACACATCCAGCATGCTTGCACACACGCACACATACATATACTGTACACACACACACACACACACACACACACACACACACACACACACCTGCAATCCAGAGTGTAGAATTTGTGTTTTCAAGACAGATATTTAGACAGAGCTAACTCATGCAATCTATGCAGTCGCCACAGGAAGATTGGCCAAAGTTAACATTACAATGTGCCGGGCAGTATGAAATCCGAAGTCTTTCGCTCTCAGCTGCCTGGATGAAACATTAACTCGTAGCCACTCACTTCATCATTTATGAACCTGGCTCTGGTGAAGTAGAGCTCAAGTCAAACAAAAGTAAAATAGAGCACTGGACTCTGGGTTACTCGAAGGACAGTGCTAGAGAAATGTAGTTCATGAGACACTTCTATGAAATATTCTTCATACATCAGTAGGTACTGTATGATGCAGATATTAAACAGTAGTAAAGATCACAGACTAGTTATGCCTCCAAGAGAAAATCAGAAGGGATTCTGGCCTAAATTACGTTGGTGAATGTCCAGCCAGCTGCTGCCTGCCGGTTATTAATGGTTACGTAATATGTGGTTTAAAGTGCACCCCCGACACACACACACCACACACTGATGCATGCACACATATACCCTCTCACACAGTGGCTGAGTTATAGCATTAAAGCTGTTGTTTAGGTCCATGTGCCTGAAACATGCCAATTGGAGTGTTACAACATAAGCGCCTTGTTTTGTATCATATATTTTCCAAAATGCATAAAAAAGCATGAAAACCTTGAGATGCTTGTCCGAAATAACGCTTGCTACTTCTTTGAAAAAGCCATTCCTCTGAGTATTGCAGTGTGAAGAAAAAATGATCACATAGCCTATTGACAAAATAGTTAAGACGGCCAGATTTTTGAAAAAGCTTACATCATTTTAAGTCATTTTATACAGAGCTTTGTGAGCCGATGTTGTTATTCTAATGGTAACTTTTAAGCACTGCATACAATGTGTCTCATCAAAAGAGACTACATGCAACATATTTACAGGCAGATATCTGTCGGTACGTGCCAAAAGTAAATTGAAATATTATGTAAATGATTATGCACATTTTCTCATTCACTCTCTTTCATGGTCTAGAAAAGGGAGTCTGGTGGTAGGGGCATGTTACCCTGGGTACTGGATGAAAGCCACCTCTGGACAGCTGCGGAGAGAGAGATGGAGAGAGGTGATTAAAGAAGAGGAGGAATGAATGGGAGGGTAGAAAGATGGATGAAAATAATACGTGTAGTGAAGGGTTTGACCATTCTGGTGACATTAAAAACAACATTTGTTATCCAGAACTCTGGTTTGGATGATTCTTGGAATTAGTACAGAATAAGCAGGACATTGGAGATTTTTGGAAAGGTTCAGGAATGTAGCATCAAACGTGTGTGTCTACAACAAACATCCTGGGAACAAACGTAGTGATTACACTGGTTACACACCTGCATTGTTGGATGTATTTTTGTCCTCAAAGTTTCCTGTTATTAGGTCAATAGGCACACACTGTATCTGTTTGTGTGTGTGTGTGTGTGTGTGTGTGTGTGTGTGTGTGTGTTTATGATCCAGGTCCACATGTGCATATGGGAACACAAAGTCTCCACAGAGATAAAACCTGACAAATAGGTCCCCACAAGGTTTTCATCCAGTAAACGGTAGAAAAACAGTAGAAAAAGATTATAGTTACAAGTTAGGGATTAGGTTTGGGAAAAACTTCATTTGGGAATAGGTTTAGGCATTACCGGTTAGGTTTAGGTAATTGGGCTAGGTTAAATTAAAACATAAATGTGAGATTATTGGGGTTAAGTTTAGAGATATGGTTAGGTTAAGGTTGGGGTTAGGGTCAGGGCTAGGGAACATAGATGTTTGTTTTCAGGTCCCTACAAAGATAGAAAAGCAAATGTGTCTGTGTGTGCACGTGTATGTGTACATGCACACACAGTTGTTTTTTATCTCAACAGTTCTGTTGTTTTTGGTTTGCGCTTGGCGGGCATCTGTCTGTTAAAACAATCTGTGCTTGTCCCTGTTATTAAGTACTGTATGTGCAGGTGGAACTTAACTTTTATGCACTTATTCAATGTTATGTGACACTGTAAGGTAGACATATCGTGTATTTTGGCTGGTTAATATGTATTTATTCTATAGTACTTTCAACACCGGGGCTGTAATTAGAAAGTATAGTGTTGTTTAATTTTATTAAGTAACATTTCTCTGCACAGTGATATACTCACAATGATCTCCTGGCATCCTTTTGTTATGACTGCTCAGGCATAGCTTTTGAGCACTAAAATGTTTAATTATCGGTTTGGGTATCAGAAAAATATATACTGTATGTAAGGCTTACATACAGTTTCTTTGTACGCAATGTTAGTATCTGCATTTACATTTCTAAATCTGCCATCCCGTGTTCATCTCCAGAGTGCTATATTTTAGCACCTTCTTAGAAATGAAGGTGCTTGGAGGAATCTTTTTGGGTTCTAAAAATTGCCATGCTAGCGGATATTTTTATATATATACTGTATACAGTTAGTCGTCGACTTATGACCCATGCGACTTACGTCCACACGGACTTATGTCACGACTCCCTCCCCTGGGGCTCCCCCTGCTGGTGCGCCTGGGCTCCGGCGGTCGGCGTCACCGGTCTTCTGAAGCCACCGCCACCTTCCCTCTGCTACCAGCGCACCTGTTCCTTGTTTCATGTCATTATGTTAGGTATATGTTTGTCTGATTGTTAGGGGGGTTTTGTGGGTTATTGTTTGTGTTAACGACGTTCTGTCTACTCTTGTGTTTGCCCGTCTACTGGACGCTGCACTTGTTCAGTGCTGTTTTGTGCCTGTTTGTTTACGGCACCCTCCTACGCTTGCTGCACTTAATTAAATAAGAACGCAAGCTACCTCCCTGCGCCTGCCTCCTATTCTTTCGACAGAACCGTGACAACTTACCACCGTCCGCGACCGAAGTAACATTTTCTCTTATGCCAGCCAGCATGGTACCGTGTGGGAGGCTGGGCAGGAGGCTGGGCGTACGATAGTTACTGCCGCGAGCGAGCGTAGTCAGAGAAAATGCAAACATGGCTACGGGGGACTTGAATAAACTAAGTTATTATTCCTCAGCCGACTTATGGCCAAATTGTCTTCCGACTGATAGGACGGAACGTATCCCGGTCGTAAGTCGACGACTACCTGTATATATATATATTACAGGTGCTGGTCATAAAATTAGAATATCATCAAAAAGTTGATTTATTTCAGTAATTCCATTCAAAAAGTGAAACTTGTATATTATATTCATTCATTACACACAGACTGATATATTTCAAATGTTCATTTCTTTTAAGTGTGATGATTATAACTGACAACTAATGAAAATTCCAAATTCAGTATCTCAGAAAATTAGAATATTACTTAAGACTAATACTAAAAAAGGATTTTTAGAAATGTTGGCCAACTGAAAAGTATGAACATGAAAAGTATGAGCATGTACAGCACTCAATACTTAGTTGGGGCTCCTTTTGCCTGAATTACTGCAGCAATGCGGCGTGGCATGGAGTCGATCAGTCTGTGGCACT